>WAAF01015009.1:7818-60585 GCA_013400475.1 Tricholaema leucomelas
CCCTTCCAACCTAAACCATTCTATGATTCTATGATTCTATAATGAAAATTAAAAAAGCAAAACCCTGATGGATAAAGTCTCTTCATGGAATTTCTACTTACTACTGTAGCATGTAGATTTTTCTTAAGGAAAAACAATTACATTAATAAACAATTATGCTAATAAATGTCTCTGTCAAATTCCAACTGGGTAATTGCTTTTTCTCTGTTTATATTATGCCAGGAAGAAGTTTTATTCACCTGCTGTTCCAAGCTATTATGTACTTTTACTATTAGTTGCTACATTTCACCCCCGAAACAGCTGCATTTCATAAGCAGATTTAAAAGACTGCTGGACATTCTTTGTACATATATGTATAAGAGTGCTTTGATCCTTTAAAGTATATGGCTGTAAGATGATTTTAATTAACTCATATTACTCACAAACATTCACCTGGCCCTTTGGAAGGTGACATGGATTACTAAGTGGAATCTTTCCCTTCCTTAAAAATCTGATTAAAGTACTATATACAACAGGAATGGGCTGATCCTAGCTACTGATGGGAAGGTGAAGTATATGCTCTTGATTTTATTTGATTGCTGTGAAAAAAAAAAAGGGGGAGGGGGGCAATAAAAGTATGTTTGTCTACGTTTAGTCCTCAAACTCAAGTTCAATACAAAGCTGTAGCGCATTTAAGCCAGTAGTGTCTGCGTACAGCCCAGACAGCAACAGTGTCCTGGGCTGCATCAAGAGAAGTGTGGCCAGCAGGGCAAGGGAGGGGATTCTCCCCCTTTCTCTGCTTTCATGAGACCCCATCTGGAGTACTGTGTGCAGTTCTGGAGCCACCAACACAAGAAGGACATGGCACTGTTGGAATGAGTCCAGAGGAGAGCCACAAATATGCTCAGAGGGCTGCAGCAGCTTTGCTATGAGGACAGGCTGAGAGAGTTGGGGCTCTTCAGCCTGGAAAAGAGAAGGCTTAGAGGAGACCTTAGAGTGGCCTTCCAGTATCTGAGGAGGGGCCTACAGGAAGGCTGGGGAGGGACTATTTACAAGGTCTTGTAATGACAGAATGAAGAGGAATGGGTTTAAACTGGCAGAGGAGATATTCAAACTGAATGTTAGGAAGAAGTTCTTTCCAGTGAGGGTGGTGAGACACTGGCACAGGTTGCCCAGGGAAGTTGTGGCTGCTCCCTCCCTGGAGGTGTTCAAGGCCAGGTTAGATGAGGCCTTGAGTGCCCTGTCCTAATGGGAGGTGTCCCTACCTATGGCAGGGGGATGGAACTAGATGGTCTTTGAGGTCCCTTCCAACCTAAGCCATTCTCTGATTCTATGATTTTTACCCTATTAAACTAGTACTTTTTTTTTTTTTCTTCAAGCCTGGGGGGTTGAATATTTCCAGATTCATCACAGTGAAGGAAAGCAAGTATGTCTTTCATTACAATTGATTTACACAATGTCAAAATATAATGTCATAAAATCATCCTTTCACTGCTCTCTAGAGAATGTTGTGTTCTGGGCCTTCCAGGCAGCGTTGTCATCTTTACCTTGATATCCGACAGCTACCTAGAAATCATGTCGCTTAAGCGCAGCACTTTTGTGCCATTCAGAAGTCTTACTGACTGTAAATTAGAGATGAAATGGACAGAGAAACTATTGGTCTAGATTGATACAGCCATTATTAGATTCTTATTGATGTCTCAGTTAAGCACTAACCGTCTGTATCATTCCCTCATATGAATTGCCATCTATGCAGGTGTCCTGCTTGCTAAAAGCAATACAGCAGGGAATTGACTTACTTCTTAGTTTTATGTGTTTGTGACATAATTTTAAATACTAAAGTGACAGACCTCTATTTCCCTACCAATGGAAGGAGCAAGACATGAAGGGCTTTAGGTCAGGAAAATCATGGTTATGATCTCATGACAGGGTAACATCTAATTTCAGAGAATTCTTACGTGAGCTGAGATTCAAACAAGAGCACAGGAAAGGAAAGCTCCTTTCATTACTGCCTCAGGTAATACCATGATTTAGTGTCAGGTGATTTTTATGGGTTTTTTTCCTGGTAATCCATGACAGTTTTGCCTTGGGCCAGGCCACAGACATGATGAATCTTGTGTGTTCTGCACTGCATGGGTATAACCAGGCACTGGGGTTCCCCAGGTGGCTGACACTGCTCTCATTTGTTGATGTCAGCCTGGGTGAAAAAAGCAAGACCTCACAATATTTCTGTTCTGCCTGTTTAAATGATTTCAATGATTTGGGGATAACACATTGCCAAGAGCTATGGGAGCCTTAAGCTTAGAGAAGATGTGACCTCCAGGATATCCACAAGATTTATAGAATCAATGCAGGTTGCAACATGAATACACTCATAGCTAAGACTCAAACACCACCTTAGCTACAAGACATAACAGTCGGCGCTCACGAAATTTGTTTTAGGTCATGTCCAAACAGAGGGTGTGTAAAGGCCAGTATCAAAATGATGCTAACCTGGATATATAAGTGCAAAAATTACAACTGTGCCTATATTAATGAGGAATGTGGGAGAACAGAATCGAATCTACAAAGCAAAAGCTTTAATGATGCAGAGCAGCACCCACAAACACTTCGACCACAGTTTTATTTTGAGTAGTTCTACTCTAGCTGCATGGGCTGAGCACAAATACTCCTGGTGCATATTCAAGCAACTCACCTCATCCTCTGCCCCAGTTGCTGCTTACTTCCTGTTTGTGCTATTTAGTGTAAGATCAGCTGTGTAAGGACACTGCCCAACCTTACATGCAAGAGCTTTGCACAGTGGAGAGCTCTGAGTGTGACTGGTGCTGGCCTGTGTCAAGTACCAGCATCAAAATGTAACGCTCTTCTCTGAGAGATTTGCTGCTTCTCTCCTTCCTCTAGGAGGAATAAAGTATTAATGCCACGAAGGAAAATAACCTGTCACCCAGGAGGATCATGCTTTGTGAGACTTATCTATTCCTTATCAATGTTGGCACTTAACTAATGTTAACTGAACGTTGATCAATGGCAATGGAACTTCATGGAAGATGTGAGTTGCATAACACTATTTTACTCCAAAAGTTTTCTGGAGTTGTATTTACTTTAAATTCTACTTTCCTCTTCTTTTTCTTTAACAGCTTTTATTCACATGTGAGTTTCTGGCAGTTTCAATATGTTAAAACCCATTTAGACAGCATTAAAACTGAGAATTCTCCACTGTATAAATTTAATTCCAATTACTCTTATTCCCTTGTTATCTGCTGGTTATAGTGCGAAGAACTTTCAAAATCAGCATATTAAGGAAGCTATAATTTTCTCAACAGCTGTAGAAACTGTGATAATTAAAGGAAAAATTAATTGGTTTTATTTTGATGTTTCTTTTATTGCACTGCATGTATATATTTCTTTTCAAGGTAAGGAGGAGTCAGTTCTCATCCATCCATTCATCTATATATATGTACCTCAGTATCACATCTCTCTGAGCACCTTCCAAAAATGAAAATATGGAAATAATCTTTATCTCTTTCTTCTCTTCACAGCCTGCAGAAGAAATAGATCACTAGATTTTAAAGTCAACAAGGACCACTAGGTTATTTAGTATGAGAACCCTGATCAAGCATTACATCTAGGCATGCCATTGAGCACAAGGATGTGATTTCAACTCAGGCAATTCCAGACAGGCAGTCAGTTTTGATATGAAAGCTTCAAGAAATGAAAAATTCAACACTTCTCCCAGCAGTTTCTTCCAATACACTCTGAGCACCTGTGTGCCTTCCTCCTGACTGAATCTCTGAAGATCTAACTTCTAGATGCTCATTCTTACAGTGTCTTTCTGCAGTAGATTAGAAAGCTCATTAGCAGTGACTACTTTCTCTTTACAACTGCATGCATATCATCAAATCAAAGCTTATCTTGGTCAGTTCTGAGTAAATTAATTTGATTTATATTCCTATCAAATCCCACTTGAGATTCATCAAATTTCTTATGGCCTTTTCTAAATGACAAGATCCAAAACCAGTCTCATGAGCTTGATTTACCACACTTAGTACCAGAAGCACAAACCACTTTCCAGCTCTTAATTTCCTTTTCTGTTTCACACATTCAAGGGTGCTGGGCCTTTGCCACGGCTTTAGGCAGGTTGCTCATGGGGAATTGCTTTGTCAGCATGATTCCTAAAGCATTTGAAATCTATCCTCACCATCCTTTCCCCATTACCTGTGAAGGACAGATTTCTACTAGCCCAGACACTGATCTCTAGTAAATGTTCAAGCAAGTCCAGTTCCCATGAAAGATGTTTTATGTATTGATTCTTACAATACAGGGCACTTTAATCTCCAGAAAGAAGCTGCAAAGAAAACTCATTTCAGGCACACCTAGCTTTGAAGGTGAACATACAGTGAACCTATATGACTAGATTCATGAATGCAGTAGGTCAGCTCACTATTTAAAATTAAGTGGTGTGTAGATGCCTCCAAAATTATAATTAAGGAATCATTGACTAATCTTGCAGATATTGGCCTGAGCCTTTCTCTTCCTTAAACTTCCAGTCGATAGAGTGAGTATACAAATATTTATCTTTATAAGTACTTTTCATTAAAAGCTAATTATAATATACTTCTGCAATTAATTATTATCTACTTTAGCTAAATATCTTACGTGATTCAACTAAATAAAGAGAATCAGTCATTCCCCATGCGACTCAGGGAATTGTTTTAAAGATAAGTTTCATTCCAGTTAAACAAGATGTATGGCAAATGTTCACTTTTACATTCATTTGACATCCAAGTCTCTGGAGAACTTTTTGCTTCTTTCTACTTTGCTCTGCATCCATTTTACTTCCCCTGTGGACATCCGTTACACAGACGAATTGGGTTGCTATGTTCAGACACAACTGCTGCAGCACTACCTTCAGCTGTCTGTTTCCTTAGCTTTCTGGTTCAATTCTGGTTGTTTAGTGGCCTTCTCCAGGTCTGTCAGAACACCTCCTTATGGCTGATTGCAGGCTGATTGTGCTGCCAGCCAGAGGTCTGGGACTGGAAAAGGCAGGAGGAAGCCTTTCCTTGAATATAAGGAGCCCACCAACATCCTAAATACATTAGATTCCACTGTGAATTCCACAGTTAATAACAGGCTAAATTTCCTTGTCCTAGCTGGACAATGAACATGAAGAAAGCAGTATGCAGGGTGAAAAGAAAAAAAAGCCATGCCAAAGAATGAATTATTTTTGTGTCTTACTATCACATGAGGATGAAAAATTGAGATTATCACATACGGACATGGTCATGCCTCAGCCTCCTAACTTATGTACTGGAAGTCTTTTGCCCAGCAAAGAGCTCAGTACCTGCTACTGCATTTCACCTAGAAGAAATACCACTACAGAGTGAAACATAATGCAAATAAGGTTAATATCTCCTCACCACCTACTAATCTATTCCTAGAAGGTTAGAAAAGAGAATGGTAATAATATTTGAGCATGCCTATATTACAGCTATGGAGACACAGATTCCATTTTTTTTTTTGCCACTGCAGAATGTCTCAAATTCCAAAGACAATTGTTTCCACTGACAAAAGTTGTTTCAACAAAAGTTTTCTACTTTCAAAGAGAGAAAACCAAAATAAAAATAACTATAAACAAAAAAACAAAGCAACCTGACCAAACTGGCATTACTGATTTAATTATTGTAACTAAGATCTATATTGGATTTTCATAGAATCATAGAATCAACCATTTGGAAAAGACCTCCAAGATCATCCAGTCCAACCTAGCACCCAGCCCTATCCAATCAACCAGACCACGGCACTAAGTGCCTCATCCAGGCTTTTATTGAACACCTCCAGGGACAGCAACTCTACCACCTCCCTGGGCAGCCCATTCCAATGCCAATCACTCTCTCTGGCAACAACTTCCTCCTAACATCCAGCCTAGACCTTCCCTGGCACAACTTGAGATTGTGTCCCCTTGTTCTGTTGCTGGTTGTCTGGGAGAAGAGACCAACCCCCACCTGGCTACAACCTCCCTTCAGGTAGTTGTAGACAGCAATGAGGTCTGCCCTGAGCCTTCTCTTCTCCAGGCTAAACAACCCCAGCTCCCTCAGCCTCTCCTCACAGGGTTTGTGTTCCAGGCCCCTCACCAGCTTTGTTGCTCTTCTCTGGACATGTTCCAGCACCTCAACATCTCTCTTGAANCTGCAGGGCTCTCCTACCCTCCAACAGATCCACACCTGCTCCCAGCTTGGTATCATCTGCAAAGTTAGTGATCTGGACTCAATCCCCTGGTCCAGGTCACCAACAAAGATATTGAACAGGACTGGGCCCAGCACTGATCCTTGGGGAACACCACTAGTGACAGCTGCCAACTGGATGTGGCACCATTCACCACCACTCTCTGTGCCCAGCCCTCCAGCCAGTTCTTGACCCATTTCAGAGTGGATCTGTCCAAGCCATGAGCTGCCAGATTTGCCAGGAGCTTGTTGTGGCAGACAGTGTCAAAGGCCTTGCTGAAGTTCAGGCATACTACATCCACAGACTGCCCCACATTCACCAGGTGGGTAACTTGATCACAAAAGGGGATCAGGTTGGTCAGGCAGGACCTGCCCTTCCTAAACCCATGCTGGCTGGGCCTGATCCCTTGGCCATCCTGTAGGTGCTTTGTGATGGCACTCAAGATGACCTATTGCATGACCTTGCCTGGCACTGAGGTCAGGCTGACAGGTCTGGAATTTCCCAGTTCCTCCCTCCAGCCCTTCTTGTGGATGGGCATCACATTGACAGCTTCCAGTCTTTGGGAACCTCTCCAGTGAGACAGGACTGTTGATAAATGATGAAGAGTGGCTTGGCCAGCTCATCTGCCAGCTCTCTCAACATCCTAGGATGGATCCCATCTGGTCCCATGAACTTGTGAGGATCCAAGTGGCTCAGCAGGTCCCTTACTGCTTCCTCCTGGATTACAGGGGGACTATACTGGTCCCTGGCTTCATCTGCCAGCTCAGGAGGCCAGTTGCCCTTGAGACAACCTGTTCCACTATTGAAGATTGAGGCAAAGAAGGTGTTAACTACCTCTGCCTTTTCCTCATCCTTTGTCAATATATTCCTCTCTGCATCCAAGAAAGAGTGGAGATTGTCCTTGATCCTTCTTTTGCTATTAATATACTTATAGAAACACTTTTTATTCTTCTTAACAGCAGTGACCAGATTTTAATCACTTGAGAATAATTTCCACAATTGATCATGCAATTCTTACTTCTGTAGTTAAATCAATGGCTTGCTCTTCACACAGCTTGACCAAAACAAGGCACATTGTACTTGTTAGGTCTCACGTACAGCTAATTGACACTGGAGGGCCTGAGATTTCAGGCATGACTTTATTAATGCATTTTGAAATGATTCTATGATCCAAAAGGAAAAAGAGAACTCATAAAAGAACCAAAATATTTTCTTGATGATTGTCCAGCTTGCTCTAGGGACTTGGAAATAAGTCCTAGAGGCTTCCCTTTGGGTAGTTTGAGTCTTTGCTGCAAGGTAATTATGTTGGAGTATTAACGCCAAAGGAACAAATGTCAATAGAAAACCCCAACAGTAAAACTGATCCATTGACAATAAGACATCATAAATTCTTTCAATTTTGTTCCTGTCTTTTTGTTTGTTTTTCAGTAGTAAACTGGTTTGCACTTTCAATCTTTGTAGGAGCAGATGTAGAGTAGGCTGCTCAGAGAAGTGTGGGGCCCTGGTCTACCAGGGTGTGCTATGACCACTGGCTTGTGTTAAAGTAACTACAAAGCAGAGGTAAAACTGTTATGCTGCCCCAGGTAGTGTTGTGTGCTGGTCTTACATTCCCTTCACACTTTGATTATGCAAAAAGCAGGAAACATTATCAATCTGGTCCTAGAGTTTCTTCCACCACATTATATATCTTTAATATAATATAATAGTGCCATGGTCTAGTTGACTGGATAGGGCTGGGTGATAGGTTGGACTGGATGATGTTGGAGGTCTCTTCCAACCTGGTTGATTCTATGATTCCATGAATATAGCAGGAGAAATCTAACTGAACTATGTTGTGAACGAAGAAGCAGCTGTGGAACTGCAGGGGGGCTTTTTCATTAACTGTTCTAAAAAGATTAAGAGCTGGTTATTCCTGGTATTCACTGGGGGAAAAAAAGTATCAATGATTTGCTTTAACAATTCAAACCACCTACATAAGAGTCCAAAGGCAATAGAAGAAATTGAGATTTTGTCAATTATTATCTGGGCAGTTGAGAGATAAATATTTAATTATTCCTCATTTGTCATTTAAAGGAAAGGATGAGCACTTTCAGGTTGAAATTGTACAACAACGTTCACTTTTCTGGTTTGTTTACTGGTATGAACTGCATGTTAAAGTGCCTGAGGTCATTTGAAAAGCATTAGTGGCTAGAAAGCACGTGTATACCTCTTCTGTTGAACATTATCTCATGAAACAAATCAAATTCACATAACAGACTTTGCAAAACAAAGAGTGAAAAAGTGAAGGGATTTTTTTCTCATTAACAGAAAAGAAACCACTTCTGACACACAGAAAGTGCCATTCCTGTGTCTCTTGCTTGTGATGTGTAAACAAAGTAATCCTCAACTGTACACTGTTTCTATTAAATGAAAGCCAAGTGACCAATTTGAGTCATTTTATGTCCTTCAGATGAATAGCTGTGAGGAACAGACAAACGATCTGAGACAGTTCCCAAAAGACATGATTACGTCTAAGCACCTGCTTGCTGTTATGAGGATTCAGTCAAGACCAACGGTGAATGCTTTTATGATTTCTGCAAAGCTATTAACCTCAGCAGAGTGCAAACCAGTCTCTTTTCTTCCGTGTCATAGTTCTGAAAACCCTCCAGCAACTCTCATGTATAATACAATGAGCAAGACTTTATGCATTGGACCACATAGTTTAGAAAGACAAAATTTCAGACTGATGGACAAGGATAAGGATAAGCAGTGAACTTCTACGTGGGTGAAACTACTTGTAGCTAAAATCGACCTAAATCCAATAGCAATTGGATCTGTGAAAGGCCTTTTCTAGGACTCTGAGGTATAAGAACAGAAGAAGCTTTAGTTTGGTGACAGCTCCACCTCAGGCTGCAGCTTCAGATGTTCAGCTTTCTGCAGAAAACTAGGCAAAGACTGTGTGGCATGAAGGCCAGATTTAATTCAGACTCACACCAAGAGAATAGTCAAGGAAAAGCTCTTGCCCTGCCTATCGTTGTGAGGCAAAGACAGATAAGCAAATAGGGAGCGTAAAAGAGGTATTCCAGGAGAAATGAATGCCATGACTGTCTATATAAGCAAGAGAGGTTATTAGGAAGGCTTAGGTGTAGTAGTACATCTTCCATTTCTGTCTCTCTTTAAAATCAAATACAAGAGAAGAGGAAAGTCAACAATCTGTGTGGGATTTTTACACTCGGTGTAGACAGATTATGGACCTATCACAAGCTTAGAATTTCTTAACAGAAGACACTTATGGAAATGAATGTGGCATGGGAATGAATGTGGCCTAATAACTGCCCACATTAAAATGTCATGTGACAAATATTGCACAAAATAGATGAATATATATATATGTATAGACAATAGTACATCATTTAATAACACAGCAGAAAAACAGCAGGCAGAAAATGGGATGTGACAGTGAGTAGCACTAGTCCACGTGAATGAGAGAAGTTCCATCATGAACAGAGCTCCTGAGGACAGGAAAGTGGTTCTATAACCCCCATGTAACTGAAGAGAAACTTAATCATCAAGGGCCATGATCTTTTGTCCTGTAATCTAGATTCATTATGAAGCTTTGCAGAACCTCAACTGTCAATCACATATGAAGGAAGGATTTATAAGTATGAATTCACCTTATTTTTTTGCTTTGCAACATGTCATGGCTAGTAAGGGTCCAGATATCTTAGCTCTAAACATTACAAAACATTTCCTCATCTTAGGCTTGAGTCATTGAACTTGAAAAACAATTTCCTCATAGGTATCCTCAGAAAAAGCCCTTACAGAACAGCATGACAGTAAGTGGACACAGAAGTAGAAAGGGAGAACATTTCTATCCATCTTGCTGCAATGCTAGGACAATGATAAAGTGGGTCTTGGGTCAATGAAGAGCACCTTTTTCCCTAGTCACATTGAATGAGTGAAAAATGATTAGCAGAACAACACAACTGGTGTCTACCTGTATCACTCCTTTGCCAATTGCACTTCTTCACAGTAGTTAAAGCTGAATCCTGCCTGGCCATGTCCTCTTTTCCCACCGTTCCTTTTATTACTGCTCTTTTCAGACTTGGTAAGACTCTTTGTAGCCAGATCAGTGATACTTTTCAAAGACAGTGAGCTGAGCATGTAAAATTCCTCCCGTCAGCCTGCACTTCGTAGCTTGCATAACCTTGATTGACATATGTGAAGTGGTTTGGTGAGCTGTGATCAACTAGGGATTAGTCTGATCTTGAATTTCATGCACAGATGAAGAGGTTGGACAAGGGAAGTTAACTTCTTTTTTTTCTTTTTCTTCTGCTTATTTGTGGTTTTTATGACTGGAAGTATATGTCTCGTAAGCAAAGACTGTTGGTAGAGAGCTTCATAGTGATTATTTCTTAGTTGTAATAGAGGCATGGGGAAAAAAAATACTTCATTTGCTTGTGGTTTGCTGTTCTTCCAATCTGGGGATTTGTTTCACTTTTGTATTAACCCAGATGTTCAATCCTAGATTAGACCCTTCCAGTCAGCAAAGGTTCACACATCAAAAATGCTTAGACACTCAGAGCAGTGTCTGTTCTGGTGCAGTAAAGATGTGTTTACACAGTTCATCTCCTCAAGCAAGAGCTGACACTCTCTGGCAGACTTGCTTAGTATTTCAGTGTTGAAATTTGTGCCGCCATCTCTTTATTTATTGGCCAGTGTAGTTAGATTAAACCCAGCTTGGTCCTGTGCCTAAAAACGTTACACCTATTACCATCTAAGTTTAGTCCTGCAGGGTGGAAACACTTTCAAAGAGTTCATCTGAGGGGGTATAAAACTGATTGAAGCTCACCATGAAGAAATAATCCACCAGTTTGGCGCAGACTAAAAGAGCAGCCATGTTTTTCTGTAAAGAACAGTGAAAACACTCCAGAATGGCTCACCAAGTGCTGAGGGTGATTGGACATGGATCTGTCACATGAATGATATGCTACCCCTTTGGATACAGTTGAGTTGATGTACTTGATGGAGTTTGCAAATACTTTGCTGTAGACCAATCTGCTTGCCAAAATCAGCTCTTGAATTCCTGCTTGAAGCTAGGCTTTGAATCCAACATGTGTACAAAGAGCTGGTGGGAAATGGATAAAACAGTTTTTCATCAGTGGTTGCTTCACTCAGATGTTTGAAAAAAAAGTTGTGATGTACAACAAAACAATTCTCAAGAATCTTATTAAACACTCAATATCTGTCTTTCCAGATCCACGTCCTTGTCCATGTCCTAACAAGGTAGCTATTTTGCAGAGGGTGTTTTCCAGTATGATTTGCCAAACACAAAGTGAAAAATGTCTGAATTCATCATCTAATAACACTGTCTGTCATTGACTATGAAACACTTGCAGGTAGTAAAGGCTGGAAGGGTTCACAATGGCTAATTCTAGCTTTTTTTGGGGAGGGGCATAAAGTTTTATCACACTGACTCAAAAATATCCCAGATTTTGTGCTCAAGATTTTTTTTTTTTTTGAGAGAGAGAAATGTAATTGCAGTTTTTCAGTCAACTTCATTTTATACACACAAGCTTTAACCTTCACTTTATTTGCTGAATGGGTGGGTCATGACTCACCGACATAATCTCTTCAAAGTCTGCCAGTCTGGGTGCCTTCCCTAATGATATTGCTTGTTTTGTGCATTGATACAGTGACAGTTGAGAAAAATGCTCATTCTTCAAAGGTCAGTGTACAGCTTAATCTACATCAGAGCAATCAGTTTCTGCAAAGCCTACTGCTGAAACATAGTTTTTAACCTTTTTACTCATCTCAGCCTTTCAGTCCTCTCTCCACTCACTGCGCTGTGAACTGACACACCAGCTAGATGATGTTAGTCTGAATTCTTCTCTCCAAAATGCTAAGTTTGGTAAAGTCAGAAGTATAGCCATTCTTTCTTATCCTCAAGAGTGTTTGAATGAAAGACCAGCATTACACAGCTCAGTGCTAAAAGGATAATAGAAATTGCAGAGCACAGCACTCCCAGCTCTGTTTTATGCAGAGAATCAGAGCCAAAAGAGGGCTGCTTTTTTCACTACAAACAGCATTTGCATCCCATCACGACTGGACAGAACCTTGAGAGGTCTGTCCATTTGCCCACCTGCAATATTGTTTTCCTGCCATTTGCAAACAAGCTGCAGTCAATAACAACTCGGAACAGAACAGAACTTGCTCAGCGCAGAGCATACAGTTGGCACTGAAAGCAACTACATTAACATTCCTCTGCCTTCAAAACAGTGTTGTGCTTCGGAGAGCGTTTCACGCTGTGTACACACACACAGAGGAGGCATACACATAGTTGCAAACCCAGAGTATTTTGCTATTGCAAGTTTTTTCAAGACATCTAGAGAAATTATTTAGGTGTAGACATGCAAACATCTAATGAGAAAATCAGCAGAAAGTCAGTGAACCACACAGAACTCTACCCATGACTATGCTTGAAATTTATTATTTGAATGAAATAATTCAGTTCAAAACCTTTTTTACATCACTTTGCTGTTCTCCCTTGGCACAAGAGAATGAATTAGACAGCTGTCACCTTGTCTGTAAATAATGTTCAAAGCTAATTTCTTTGAAGATGTTCCTTTATGTGAATTTCAGTAAGACGAATGTAGATAATTAAATATTAAGATATTTAAATCAAGTTGAATATAGTCAGCAGCTGAAGTAAATTACTACCTTGTGCTGAATCTTTATTGTATGGATCTGCTTGTTTAGTTTCTCTTTGTCTTACCTATTCAGAATGTCATACAAGTGAATTGTCACTAGTGATCAGGTGAGAACTTCCATGTAGTCAAGCAGGGCCAAGCTTTGCCCTGGTTTGTGTCTTGCTAGGCATGACATTACAGGTGAGATGTGAGGGACATACTCTGATGTGAGACTGTATTCAGGGATCTGCACATGGAGCAAGTTTTTCAGCAAAACATTGGAGTGAAAGTCTGTCAAGGGGAACAATTAGAAGCAATATTCTCTGTACAAATAGCAATGCCAAGGAAAGAAATGACCACAAGGCCAGGGAGAAACATCAGAGAAAGTTTGGTGGAATTTTTAATGCTTATGGAGAGCCAACCAGGATGTTGGTGTTTAATACCCCACTTCCACATCACCAAGGGAGCTTTGTCGTTGGGCTTCGCCTGACATATTAAGATGCAACACATCATGGCCTTGTCTTGGCAGGAGGAGCTGCTGAGCTAGCTGCACCAGAACTGAGCCCATGCTCCCAGCTCTGACACACAATTAAGCTAGATTGTCTGGATTTATTGCTCAGACCTGTCAAATATGCATGCCACATGACAAGCAGTATGAACCATTAACTGATTGGGAATGGTTCGGTATGAACTCAGTAAAGCAAATACAGTTACTTTTTACTCCATGAATTTTATGCTATGCACTTAAACATTCGCAGACTAAGATATTTCAGAGCCACAAATCATTTGCAGCCATCATCCACAGCCTATGAATAAGACCTGAGTCTACAGGAAACCAGGTATCTCCAGCTAACTAAAATAAAATCTAATTCATACTTATTGATGCTAGCACTAAAATGAGAGGAGGAAGGTGGGCATGTGTATAAGTTTTTACTGAAGTAAAGCGGTATAGAGGTGAGAACAACAGAGCTGGCCAAAAGCGACACTGTTTTGTCCCTGCTTCCAAGCTGCTTGCTGTGCCATATGTTATTATGCCAAGTAATCCCACGTACAGTCCGGTTTAGCTTGGTTTTTGGAGTCTCACACTCCCTGGGTCAGGAGAACACTGCCAAACAGATGCATATAACAGTGACAAGATAGAGACTTTTGTCCTTTTGCTCCCCCTTTCTGCAACCTGCAGTTTAATGGAGGAGAATGAAAGTGGCTAATGTAGAGATACAGTGAAAAATAAAGGGTCATATGAGAGCAAGATGTTTGCTATATTCCTTAGAAGCTCATTTCCAGGCATCCTAACACAATATTTTTTCAAGGATATGTTATTCTTGCAAGGAAGATGTAGTCTCATTTTGGAATGGCACCGCTATGCTGCAATACATTTGCAGCCTTTACTTTCCAGTAATTAAGTTATTTATTGAAGAACTACTCTATAAATCCCCCTCAAACAGGCAGTAAAAAGCCCCTATATAGACACATAGTGCATGAGTGATTTATAGGATCTGGTGGCCTTTAAGCTATGTAGAAAAAGAGTGATTCCTTCAAGTTAGATGCTGGTTTTACTGAGGTGTACTGAACAGTTGCCATGTAATACCTCCCTGTACACCAATACATTTGCAAGTTGTCATTGCTCTTTGCAGTATAAAAATCACAACAAACATACTGAAAGAGAGATTGTAAGGGGAAGAGAAAGCATGTTTGTAATTAAAGGTAATATGTAATTCTGTCTTATCATTTTACCTACAAAACTCTAAGGTAAAACAGCTTAACAAGGAAAGAAATACATGTGGAGCTGGTGATGGGATATTCTCTGTTTGAAGTACAGCTTAGAGAGAGCACAAATTTTGAGCACGGATTCTAAGAGCAGAAAAATAAACAAGATTCCATTTTATGCCTCTATCTGCTCAGTACTCTTATATAAGTGTCTCTAAACACAGTGCTGAAGTAGAACTTCTGGACAACCATTAGTTGCTGCTGTCATTAGAAAGATGAGACGGCCTGTAATCAGCATTCACTGTTTGCCAGCGGTCAGCAAACCCTCTCAGTGCATGGAGATTTTTCAGGTACTGCCCTTCCACACAGGCCAGGACAAGGCAGTGAGAAGGTCTCCGGCTGAGTCCTGTACACACATGGACGTGGTGGAACCAGTATGAAAAGATGTGCTTTCAGGAAAACATCAGACTTACACACAAAACAAGATTAGTCCTGGCAAAGGGCACAGAGATGTTAATATGTTATGGCTAATGCCATTCTGGGATGTATCAAAAGGAGTGTGGTTAGTAGGTTGAAAGAGGTTCTCCTGCCCTTCTACTCTGCCCTGGTGAGGCACATCTGTAGTCCAGTTCTGGGTGCCCCAGTTCAAGAGGGACACAGAACTGCTTGAGAGAGTCCAGCATACAGCCACAAAGACCATTAAGGGAATGGAACGTCTCTCTTACAAGGAGAGCCTGAGGGAGCTGGAGCTCTTTAGCTTGAAGAAGAGGAGACTGAGAAGTGACCTCATCAATGTTTATAAATATGTAAAGGTGAGTGCCAGCAGGATGGAGCCAGGCTCTGCTGGATGATGCCTGATGACAGGACAAGGGGCAATAAGTGGAAGCTGAGGCATAGCAAGTTTCATATAAACATATGGAATACTTTTTTTTCCCTGTGAGGGTGACAGAACACTGGAACAGGCTGCCCAGGAGGTTGTGAAGTCTCCCTCTCTGGAAATATTCAAAATCTGCCTGGACACGTTCTTGTGTGATCTGGTGTAGCAGATCGTGCTCTGGCAGGGGGATTGGATTCAATCAGCTTTCAAGGTCCTTTTTAGCCCCTGACATTCTGTGATTTTTGTAATATCCTTCAGACAGAAGGAAAAAATGTGATGGTAGCATGTATCCTTTTAACTGAAGAGAATACATGTAACAAAGATCTGCTTTTTCACAGAAACCCTTGAATTTGCTGTTTGCCAGCAAAACTCTGTCATGGTGATGCCTTTCTCAATAGAGCATGGAGAAAAGCAGCAATGGTTTGATCAGACTCCAGAGTCTGTTCTGCTTCACCTGCTTGTGTGATCAGGCTGCAGTGCAGATGCCCATTCTTCAGGGTGGTTGTACATAGACGTGTGGGGCCTTGTTTACTTCTATAGAGCCAAGGCTACTAGACACATCTTAGGAGTGATCCCTTGGTATCCAATTCAGAAAACAGACTGGTCCTTCTTCTTGATGAGAATCATCTTACCCCTGTCATCTTTCCCTTTCACTGCAATAAACAATCACAGGTGTCCATTCCATTTTTAAAATTGACTGGATTTGTCAAGGCTTGGGAATATTTAGATGAAGGACTTCTGTTCTGGGCAGCCTTTCTATTTTAATATGACACACTCGTACATTTTTGCCAGTTATGTCAGGAAGCAACCCCCATACCCATGCTCTAACTGGGAAAAAAAAAATGAGCACCAGTTCATTACATTCCAATTTATTAGCATGCCTCAGTAACTCCCAATGGGAACTAGGCACGGCTTTTCACAGAAGCATGCAAAAAACACTTGAGAACACAACAACAAGCTGGTATCTGACATCTTTTAGACACTATAATGGAAAATACCATGGCAATTTTATGTGGACCTTATGGAAAATAATGAAATACACAAAATGTACGAGTAGAGCACTGTCAATGAAACACTGCAATAAGATTATTTTTCCATCCAGCTCTAACTCCTGCTTCATGATGCATAGTGTATATCACATCCTTGTATTTCCCAGTAGAGCCCATAACAGTGAGAACTATTGATTAAACGTTAACCCCTTGATTCAGAAAGTTGAAATTTCACAGAGTGCATCCCATTACCAGCGACGGTGATGTGTCAAGAAAGAGCAACAATTCCAAACAGGGGCAGTTGGGTGGTTTTTTTTTGTTTAAGATTTGGATTTACATTTAAAGAGTTGAAACTTATTTTTCACTGCATATAATTTTAAACCATGTGTGCTTCAAAATATAATACTGGATAGAGCAACCTATTCACAGACAGATACTCAGTAGGAAAAATACTACTTGAAAATTAGCAAGTAGAAAAATAAATATGAATCTCCATATGGATTTTAACACTGTTATTCTAAAATGTGGGGGTGTTTTTTTCAACTGCATTACTAGATTCAAATGGGTTATTTGCACATATAATTATGGGAACTGCATAAACTCTTTAAGTATACCAATGTGCATACAATGTGTATCCTTTTTACCTTAATGCAGTTTAGTTTGCCCTGCATTTGTTCACTGGTTTTCCTTCTGAAATTCAACTCTTCCCCTCCTCCTCCTCTCCTTCCCTCTTCCCCTCCTCCTCCTCTCCTTCCCTCTTCCCCTCCTCCTCCCCTCCTTCCCTCTTCCCCTCCTTCTCTCTCCTAAAACCTTGACATCTTGTCTGTAAGAGAAGCTCACACACTTTCACTTTCCTAATGAAATATTTATGAGAAATAGGATTTTCTTTATCTGAAGAAAATATATAACTTAAGTCAGAAAACGTTTGGCTCCTACAAGCATAATTGGCAAACGTAGAAATCGGCAGTTCTCAAAACACTCATTCAGATGAACATCTCTGGGGTTCACAGAACAGAGCAATACCTCAAGGTGAAAAAATACTGGAATTCTCTGCATTGCTTTCTCTGGGTGAGTACTTGTGATACCGTGATGCAACAGTGATGTTATTCACAGTGCCTTATATGGACAAAGAAGTAACTTCAAGTGATGATAAAAAATAATGTTTTAAAATTCATGTAACAGGGTCAAAATTTGTTGGTTTTGTCCCATCATTTGGTTTAGTTTTGTTTTTTTTTTCCCCTGTTACATAAGAAAATATCACTGACTGTCAGCATTGCTACTAGTTTTGTTAATACTCTAAACATCAATGGCCAAAGCCATTTAGATGTCTGTTTTCCCTAGGTGCTACCTCTTAAATATGACAAAGAATAGATGTGTCTACATTTCACAGTGGCACTGAGTCAAGACACAGCATGAGTCAGTCTGCAAAGCACTGCTGTATTTGCCTCAGAAATATTTGTAGGACATCCTAAAAACACCTTCAGCAACACTCTGTTGCAGTCAGGGGCTCTATACATCAAATCCATGTTTATGCAGTAACCTGTAAGGGCTTCCAAAGCAATAACCTTACCAAGGTACAGTCAATGGCAGCAATAGAAAGGCTCTCATTTATCAGGAGCAGTGTAAAACCCAAGCACTGTACTAAATAAGAAAGGAACATAGGAGAACCCCTGCGGAGTTTTACCTTTCATTACAGGGGAGTTCCACTGTAATGGGGTTTATGGGTTTGTGATTTTATGGAGCGTGCTTTTGATTTCTTATTTTTTATCTACATCTATTCAATCAATTACTTTCATTTACTTTCTGGGCAGACTGCACATTATTGTGTGACAAGTTTTCAGTGCTTGCAAACGGTACAGGGAAATATTCATCAGAGAGAATACCTCTGCCTAGAAACATTTTCTGGGATCTTGTTCTTACATATAATCATTGAGGCTGGAAAAGACCTCTGAGATTATCAAGTCCAGCCCATGACCTAACACCATGACATCATTCTTCCTCCCTCTCATCTTCCCCCCTCATATTTCTTGGACATTAGGGGTTTGTTTTGACACTGTGCAGAAAGAAGATGGTGATCAGAGGTCATTTTACAGTTTCACACCTTGATTACTGTTCATAATCCTACTGTAATTACTGAACATTGCAAAGGTCCATTTTACTAAATAATGGACAAATAATAATGAGCAGCAAATCTATAGGAAAAAAATAATTCGATGGCAATGCACAAACCCAGCCTGAGGCTTTGTCAGAGACGGTATCACAACAGCCAATGTTTCTTACTCCATTGCTTTAAACCAGAAGCTAACAAGCATTGTACAAGCAGGGAAACCAGGCACATGGTGCTTCAGTTCCTGTTGCTCTGCTTTTCCTCTCCACACTGGGAAATCAGTCACAGTTTTTGTCCTTAGTAAGTTCACTGCAAAAAGATAGGTCAAAGGCACAGCACAGGAAGGAGGATGCCAGGTGCATTTCTTGTTTGGAGCCTGGGTACATCAGTCTTGCTATTGCTCCACTGCATTGCTTGTGTAACAACCAGAATAAAACCAGGTGCCAATGCTCTCAATTTCCTCATTTGAGACTACCCAGAGGATAGCCACCTGCCATGCAGAAGAGACAAACAGCTTCCTCCTTCCATGCAATAAGCAAAATTTAAAGCATGTACACAACAATTGGGAAGTCTGGAGTTTCAGGCTTCTCACAGGCATTGGAAAACTGTTATTTTTTACCATTTTCCTTGGAGATGTCCCGACATGCCCAGAAATGTCCATAGGAAGAGTGCAGATGATCAGGCTGCAACGTTTGGTTCTCCTGCTGAGGTTGTGACTTCTGAGACAGGCGTGGAAAACTGATGGAGATGGAAAGAGAAGGTAATGGGCAGGAAGTAGCCTAACACTCGGAACTCTCTGCTGTCATGCTGCAGAGAGTGAGAATACAAATGTGTTCCAGAAAGGATTAGACTAATTCACGAATGATAGGGGCATCAGAAGATATTCAGTGCAAAGACAGGCACGACTTAATATCGCTCAGAGTCTTCAAGTCACTGATTGCTGAGAGAAGATGCTTATCAGTAGAAGGATGTTTCCATGTTTAACTTCCATATCACGTTCTTCCCTGAACATTGACTCAGAACAGGGTGCTACATTAAACAGACTCCAGGCCTGAACCAAAAGGGCTGTTCTACTGGACCTTCTTCTGCAAGGGAGGTGGTTCCAACTATTTTATTTATTTAATATTTTGTATTAAATAGTGATTTATGGGAGTCAGTGCAGGGCATCAAAACAGCAGAAATAATCCTGCAGTCAAGGTCAACCTCAGGTAAAAGCAGGAAGCATGCACAAGGGAAACAATAGTGAACAAGAGGACTCCGTTCAACTATGGCACAAGAGGAGATTTTAGCAGTGTTGCTGTCCTTGCAGGTGTGCCAAGCATGCCATTTTTGCTGGCTGCAGTTACGTGATGCACACGTTACTCACAAGGAACAGAGGATAATATTTATTTCACATAGCCTGCTAAACAGCTGACAGATGATAATGACTTTATGTCACAGGTGACCCAAAGGTGAAGGTCTCCATATCTCATTACACAGTCCCTCAGTCATCTGGTAATCCCAAGTACTTTTTGTCAGGTCCACAGTTTTTGTTGGGGAAGAAAGCATTCAATCATGCAGAATATTTTTCTCCCTTTGCCAGCTCCTTCCTTTAGGATGGGGAGTCCCTCAGGCTTTCCAGGTCTGAGATACCGTATTTGGAGGGTTTATTTTCACCAGCTTGTAGAGCCTGAAGCAGGCATTACTAGTCCCAAGCACACAGAGCTCTAATTGAAACCGTTCCCAGCAGCTCTGTATCTACATATACACATCCCGATTATGACAAAGCTCATGACTAATCACTGGTATGAACTTGTTCCTCATTGTCAGAAGTTCAGGTAAGCAATGGGGATCCAATTGCATCACCCGATCCCTCTACACAGCAAAGATGACAAAATTCCCATTTTCTAAAAATAATTACCCAGCCCAGTGTGAGTTTGTGCAGCAAAGGAGGCCAGGATGACTCACAAGCACAGAGATTATGAAAATGTATTCATGCTGCAGCATTAGGATTAAGAGAGAATGAAGCTGTAAATATTCAGCTTCGCTTCAGGTTCACCCCAGCTCTTCAAACTTCTGGCTAACTCTATTTCCAGAATTAACTCTGCATTGTTGTTTCCTTAAGCACCCGAAAATGTTCCCCTCTAAAAGCAAATTCTTCTGCTTTTAGTGCTGTGCTCTCCCTGTCTTGTTAAACTGCTTGGGTTTCAGAAGGGGAAAAATACAAGTCAGGCAATCTCTCATTTCTAACCCCATGAATCTAAAATGAGATGGTTTTGTTGTCTTCCTTTAGCCACACTGTAATTGCTGTTTCTGGTGTGTATCCAGAATGCACCTCCTTGGGATCTACACACAATCACAGTATATTAGAATATCTCAATATTTGACAAACCTGGCCTGATCTATCAGCTGCCCATCACTGCATTGCAGTGGAGACCTCCTGCAAACTCTTCCAACCTAGACTCTCCTACTCTTCTCCAACCCAGGGAGATGTGAGTTATGTTATAGAGCTATCAGTGCTTTCTACTGTAAATGAGTTAATGTGCTACAGATCAAACTATTTTAAATGTCTATTTTTAGTTACAGAATGCTATTTCTTTGCTAGAGAAGCTGCTTTAGCTGGCTGGATATATTAAACACTCTTCTGAGGAAGGTATAAACTCAAGCCACTACAAAATCTCCTGGAGGACAACCACAACTTCTAGCCCAGAAATTCTAGATATGTGAAGGATCGTGGACAGTGTGTTACCACAATCTGTAACAGGGATACTGAAAGGTCAGAGAGAAAACGAGATGGCAGATATTAAGGGAGAAGGAATAGCTAAGCTCAGGAGCTACTGGTCTGGTACAGCCCTCCCTGAAACATGGGTTTCACAGCTATAGACTGGTCTGAAATAATGTAGCCTTCCAAAGCCAGGCTCTCTGTCAAGATTGTAATGTTAAATGTGAACTATCATAAAGTAAGCATTACATATTTATTATTTTCAGTCTCTCAAATGCCAAATTATTTCTGTCTGATTTAAAATATATAACAAGATCACATGAATACCTTCAGATTATTTATTATGACACAATTAATATGCTACTATAAATACAGAAAGCCAGAATATAAAGCAGAGGTAGAAACATAGACGTTTTCAAGGCTGAAGTTGCTTCTTGGCCCCAACACTTTGCTTGCATCTGTGCTCTCAGAAACTTAGAATAAAAGATTAACTTTATGATCTGCCTGCTCTTATGAGCACCACATTTGGGATATTGTAAATTGACTGCACATTACAACTTTCAACTTTCTTTCCAACTTTCCTTCTGATGTGAAGGTTACCAGTGGAAGTAGTTATGAATTACCTCTACCTGCTTAGTCTTGAAAGTTCACATCCAACCTTTCTCGGGCTCAGGTCCACAAATATTCACTCTTCTTTTGAGAGTGTGATATTTTGGCCCAATGTAGGCCTAAACATTTTGCCTCAAACTCACCTATTTTGGACAAAAGCAGGTAGAGAAGTGTTGTATTCACTTGTAGAGAAAACATGTGAAGATCTCCCCTTGAAAAAAAAAACAAAACCAAACCCTATCATCTCTAACCATAATCATGGTTTAAAGCTCAGTGCTTTAAGCACACATAAATCTTCATGCCTCAGGAACTTGCAGTTTGGTGACTATGGGGCAGATCATCACAGTGATTTAGTATATACAAATGCAGAGAGGCCACGCAACTTCTAACTGAAGCCCTCTAAAGCATAGCTGTCTTCTCTAACCTGGTTTCCTGGGCTATTCTCTTTCCGATGGCAAAAGGAGATATGTAGGCATCTCTCCAGGCAGACTCACTGCATCCCAAAACAGGTAGCATAGAACCATTGAATCAACCAGATTGGGAGAGATTTCCAAGATCATCCAGTCCAACCTAGCACCCAGCCCTATCCAGTCAACTAGATCATGGCACTAAGTGCCTCATCTAGTCCTTTCTTGAACACCCCCAGGGACAGTGACTCCACCATCTCCCTGGGCAGCCCATTCCAATGTCAAGCACTCTCTCTGGCAACAACTTCCTCCTAACATACAGCCTAGACCTACCCTGGCACAGCTTGAGACCGTGTCCCCTTGTTCTGTCGCTAGTTGCCTGGCAGAAGAGACCAACCCCCACCTGGCTACAGCCTCCCTTTGAGTAGTTGTATAAGTCACTTCATGGGATACTTAGCATGTGCAGTATTTAAATTCTAAAGATAGGTGCAGGAGATGTTTGTCATTATTTTGAGGAAAAATATCTAAAATCAAAAATAAGTTTTACTCAAAAAAAATCAGATGGGAGATTTTAAATAAAGCTAAATAATAATATTAAATTCAGAAATAACAGTAAAAACAATTACCCTTTCCCCTTTAATGAATTGTGTTCTGTTTGTGGGTTGGAATTTGCTTCACATCTCCTGCCTCTTTAGCTTTTAAAACCTTTTCTGAGAATACAGCATTTCGTAATGTAGTATTTAACTTTATAACAATGCAACAAGTATACTTGGAGCATAACAGTTTCCAAAAGAAAAGGAGAAAGGGAAGAAAAAAATGAAGTGGAAGGGAAAAGCTCATATTATTCCCACAGACAGAAGTAATGGAATGTTCCCTGTTCAATTTTGATACACTGAGTAAAAAGAGGAGGGTAAAAACTGGGGGGAAAAAAAATTGCAAAGTTTTTCCTTTCAGTCGGAAACCCTGAATAAATCTTATGTATTTATTTATTTAATGTCAAGTTTGCAACCATGACTGATTTGAGCACCTTTTTATTTTTTCCCCTGTAAAAAAAAAAAATACTGCTTATAGCCAAAATGAAATACTTGTAAGAATTTCCAAAGGCAGTAAAGAATTTTCTCATCCAAAACCCAGGCAATTCGAAGAGATGTATGGGACCTTAGCAACCTGGCTAGCCATATTCCACTTACAGGCTGCCAGCAGACCTTTAGTGCAAAACTAATCACCTAGGAAAGATCAGGAGAGCAGACTAGGCTTCTGCCACTATTGATCTGCACCCAGCAGCTCGTGCGTTTGAACGAGGGCCTCTGCAGCAAAACAAGCCACAATTGGAGTGTATAAGCAGATTAAGGCACTGCCCCCCGTATTAACAAGACTCTGTTAAGGTTACATCTGAGTCATCCTCACCATTTGTTTGTGCAAGTCTGGTGTATCTCCCTTAATCAGATATTGAGTAGATAAGGTGGTGTCCAAATCAGAACATTGGGAGGAAAAAAATCTCTAAGAAAAGAGCTGATCATAATTCTAGCTAATTTATAATGGGCTTTCTGCAGCGAGTACAGGGAAGTCTGAAGCCTGGATAAGCTGGGAAAATGGCAGCGTAGAGAACAAGATGGTACCTCAAGTACTGTGAGGTCTCCTGTAATTTGAACTGATTGGAAATGAGAAGTCCCCATTACATTTTGTATTTTATTTATTTCAAACACATTCTCCTTCTCACTGTTAAGACACTATTAAGAAAAGGCTAATGCTAATACCGTGGGCAGCGCAGGAAGTTCTCACAGAACGTAAAAGCAATTGAGGCAAATGTGCATCAGGACACACAGCAGTTGCTGAACATTTATAGGCTACAGCATTTGGTTTTGATGTGTGTCTTACTCCTATCACCTCAGCTCAGATAGAATGTTCATCAATGTACTGCTTATTGACTTTGTGCTCACATACTGAACCGAGGCATTATGTTATCACAGGTCTTTTTCTTGCCTCTGCTGTGTTTATAATAGACTTTTGCAAAGTTCATATCTCATAAGAGGCTGCAATGCTAAACTGCATTGTAAGGAGGAGGGAAATCATATAAACAAAGCATTCAAGCACAGCAGAACTGATAGCATTCCAGAAGAACTCAGCTTAAAAATACATTTTGGACATCACAAAAATCCCTTTTTGCATCATGTTGTTTCTTCCTCTGAATAAAAGTAATAAAATCGTTACTTCAGAGCCATTTAACTCAAGCACATTTCCAATACTATAATCCTCTGAGCTCCATATCACCTGCTTGCTTTGATTTCCAGTGTTCCACATTTAGTAATTACCCCATTTGTTCTGGTGGGTTAATAGGAATAGTATTTATGGGTGAGAAATGCTCCCAACAGCTCCTGTCCTTGAGAAGCCATTCCCTGTACTTGTACTCCTCATATGCTGTGCTCTGTCTTATTTAAGAAGCTGCTCACATGTACAATTCTGCAGCTTCAGTCCCACAGGTTAAAGCTTTCCTTTTCCAAACCAGAGTGCCCACTATTCCTATATATTCCTGACTAATTGTAAGAAATTTTGTTGGTGAGCAGTTTTGAGTGCTTAGTGCTGAGCCACCTCCTCAGTATTGGACAAAGTTATGAGGTGCTTAAAGGATTAGCAAAATGTGCTACAGGAGCAGGTTTTAATTACAACAGTGCTGGGTACAAAGAAATAAATCAGCAGAAGAGTCTTGTCTTTTACACCTCCTTTTTAAATGGAGATTGCTTTGGTGATGTAAGAGGAACTAAATGTAACCGCAATAGTATCTTCACAAGAGATTGCATCTCTAGCTGAGTGGCATTGCCACAGAGGCCAAGACACTTGCCTTCTGTCATTGCAGAAGATGATTCAGTCAGTGTCTCACATCTGCAGGAACCTCAGCTGGTTTACCTTTCTCATTTTTTTTTCTCCATCCAGACACTCCTTTGACATGCTGCTAAACTTCTTCATTCTCTTGAATGAAAGGAAACCAGACCCAGACCAAGCAAGATACTGCTCAAGAACATTAGGATACAGACAGAAGTCAGAGAGATGAATAACAGCAAATTGAGTAAATAAACTGCAAGCCATACAGAGATGATAAATCATGGTGCGAAAAATATTTGGAGCTTCATACCCATGAGAAAAGAGCATCACTCATTATGTCACATCTCTAACACACAATAATAGAATGGCTTGAGTTGGAAGGGACCTTTAAAGGTCACCTAATTCAACTGCCCTGCAGTCAGCAGGGACATCTTTAACTAGATCAGGTAGCTCAGGACCCCATCAAGCCTGATTTAGAATGCTTTCAGGGATGGATCTTCCACCATCTCTCTGGGCAACCTGCATCAGTGTTTCACCACTTCCACTGTAAAAAAAAGGTCCCCTTTATATCCAGTCTATGATGCACTGTTAAGGTGCAGCAGGCTGAGTATTTTCAAGCAAGTAGGTCACATGTTCTTTATGAATGCTCCAAAGATGTCATTGGTCTACAGAGTCTTCTGAAAATGTGTTTTTCTTCCCAGAGCGTGGGCTCTGCTCCTTCCCAGTTATACAAAGCTCTTCTGTGACTGGTTAATGTGTAGTGGATACAGGTGGGAACAAGTGATGCCATCTGTATATCATCACACCAGAGACAGAGCAATGTCAAAAACCATCTTGATCTTGTTCTTTCTGGAATATCTGCTGTTTGACTTGGTTGCTGAGAGAAACTGCAAGGAACGCGGCATTTCTGCAACCAAAGGGGAAATATCCCCACGACACAGGTTTTGTTGTATGTAGAAAAACCAAAGGCTGTAACTTCATTTTGAAAAGGAAACATTTCAAAAAGGTTGTGCCCCGATGGAGGCACAAGCACCACTCCCCACCCAGTAGGTCCATGGATCTATCCAGAACACACATGCATATTTGTTACAATAAATAAATAAAATCTGAGTGTTTTGCACTTCTAGAATTACCAAAAACTTCTTGCAGGGAGCTAACTATAGCACAGGCAAGGTCAGATAAGCCTAAAGCAAGCAGATGAATACCCTAGCTGCAGAAATCCTGAGGCCATCTCTTACAGAGAAAGTTCCATTAAAATACAGATGGTATCAGAGAAGAGATGTAGCTTTGTACTGTAAAACCTACCTATTGTGCAAAAGGCATTAGGCTTATATCAGACTAGCTGAGATTTTTGTGGCAATTTAGATGATGGCAAATTATTAATGTAGAAGTATCTGTTTTATAGAGAATATCACTTTGCTTTTTGTCTGATTTTCATCATGTGCCATGTGTACAGCAGTTGATCAAAGGCTGTGAATGCATTATCTCTTGCCTCGCTTACCATTTCTGAGAAAAGATGAGAAGGAGGAGAAGGGAGGGACAGAAAATGATGATCAGAAATAGAAAAGTTTCAAAGTAGATCAAATAAGGCTGTCCATAATCATTTCCCTTTAATGAAAGGCATCATTAATCAGCTGTAATGGTGGCTAAGAGCATTGGTGAAACAACATATAATCTGAAAAAAAGCAGCCTCCAAGAAAAAATGCACACTGCATTGCAGCAGACATGCTGCTCATTAGTTTAACTCAAATGTCACTAGTTAATGGGGAAAGCCATTTAGCAACTGTCTTACATGGTAACACAAGTTTCTTCATCAGCCTCTCTCTAGGCACATGAGTAGTGCACAACACACACAACC
This sequence comes from Tricholaema leucomelas, assembly GCA_013400475.1. Lineage (NCBI taxonomy): Eukaryota > Metazoa > Chordata > Aves > Piciformes > Lybiidae > Tricholaema lacrymosa > Tricholaema leucomelas. The sequence continues at coordinate 34,763 of WAAF01015009.1, forward strand.
TGCCAACAGCAGGCACGCGTTCATGGATACTTTCCAGACCTTTTTTGATACCCCAGCCATCCCCAAAAACACAGCAAGTGAGGGGATTGGTGGCTCTCTGTTACTGCCTGTGAATGAAAAATGGCCTTGCCTGAAGCCCCACCAGAAGAATTTACAGTGCAGCACAGCCAGGGAACAGATAGGAGGCAAAGGGATCAATAGCATCAATTACATTGGTGCAGCACCTGCCCGAGCCAGAGCACCTGTGCTTGGCAGCAGGCTGAAGTGACGCATGCTGTGGTCATCTCCTTGCCTGCTGCAACCTGCCCCTTTGCCCACAGCACCTCTCTGGCTTATGTCCTCTCATCAAGGGGAGACAGCTAGGGCTCTTAAACAGGGCAGCAGACTTGGTTTTTCAATGCTCCCCTTGGAAAGTCCCAACAATAACCTCCCCTTAAGAGTGCCATACACATTATGCTGGTAAAAGTGTTGCATCACCTTCCTCAGTTTTGCAGAGACACACCACAGAGCTGTTCATAATCTTTCCTGTGGCTCCTAGGTGGGCCAGTGGAATGGAGCTGGAGCAGAGACACACCAGAAGTGCAGATTCACCACCCAGAAGGGCCCCTACAAACTAGAATGAGTTGTGAGGGATGAGAGGGATCTTGAAGGTGTCCTAAATCTGCTTCTGCCAAAGTCCAGAAATAGGACCAAGAGGAACCATCCCACATCTCTGTTTCACACCTCTCTCCCATATCTGCAGCACTTTAAAAGATCATCACAACAGTTAATAAAGTCATATTTTTAAACATTAATATTATGATTAAATAGACATATTTGGCATTTATGTGAATATATAAAGGGACATACTACCTGGGTGAATCTAGCAATCTGAAGACTTAGAGTAGTGCAACAATGGGAAACCTTCAGAACCAAATATTCAGCTACAAAATCAGGACTTTGTTTCATTCAGCCAGTAGTATTACACTGCCGTGTACAGACTGAGTTGAAAGACAGCTGACATTAATGGAAATGCCTTTAAAAAATAGACTTAAAACTGTGTGGACAGAGCGGATAGGATAACAAATGTTGTTCATCCCAATGTGTGCACCTTTGGAAAAGCACAGGAAAGCTTCAGAGGTTAACAAAAGCACTGGAGAACACCGACAAATCAATCTTGGACTTAATTATGAAAAGAATGGCTTTGCTCTACTGTTGAACTTTTCCAGATCTTGTTTCATACAGAGAAGGTCACTTCTGAGAATAATTAGGACCCCTGATTTGGGTAATTCCTCTTGCTTTGCTTATTATCACTGCAAATTCAGTTAACTGACACCAGCTCCTCTGCTATAACTACTTCATGGTTGTAAGGGAAGCATGAAATGGAGGTTTCAACACACTAATTGACAGGCATCAGATAGAACCTTTCCTGTCCTCCTTTAGCACCAGACATTGCTTTTAACAATACTGAAAGACCAAAAGCCTATTCAGCTAAAAAAGCTGGAATTACTGTCTAAAGGCAGACTACAGGGAAAAGGACAAGCAAATCGGGATATTCTCCCTAATACATCCTCTAAGATGTCAAGAATCCTAATATCCTAGGCCAGATGTTGTATCTGCCTGTGTTTAACAGTCCTCCAGGATCTTTTGTTCCCACTGGTTCCATGAATTGCCTTTTCCAGCCACTTATACTTGTAAGTTGTACAACATTCTGTAGTAAAAAGGCAGAAATTTCCTCAGACTAGCTCAGCTCCTAGAAGCATTAGAAGGCAGATAGTGAAACGGTGAGAAATAGTAAACAATTTTTTCCATATCTGCTTTTCTCTGTCCCTTATGCAGTTTTAGAGCAGCTTATTTTCATCTCTTCATTTACTTCTTTTCCAAGTTAAAACATACCAATCTAATATCTTCTGACAAAAATTGGGCACCTTTACTTGAAGGGTTTGCTGACCTTACATGATATTTGCCATTTGCCTAAAGAATTCTAGCGAGCATCCATTTGTACTATGTTTGTTCTATGGATTAGTTCACTTTGTATTCCTTTCATGTCTCTCTCATCCTTTATTTATATACACACATACATACATATTTCTGAAATTAAGAGGAAAGCAAGAAGAGTGATTTCTTATCCCGGATTCCTGGATCTCTGCAGTTGCCTGCAACGCCTTAGGGTGCCTCTTCTTCAGCAGGGACCTTGCTGATGCTGTAGCAAAAGGCAATCATCAGACAGCCCACAAAACTGTGATGTTCCTGTTCAATGTTCTATATTGGTAATCTTCAACTCGTTATCAAATTACTCAGCTACTTAAAAAATCCCAACACTTTGATAAGGACCAAATCAGGAGCAGTGTTCTCTGCCTTTACAGATACTTCTAATTACCCATAGATTTTTTTCCTACAAGAAAGAGCTCTGCTAGAACAGGGAAGTGGCTGAAATTCAGTCATTCCACACGCCAAGGCAAAAATGTACCCTTTCACCTCCAGCAGTGGGGAACAGTTGGTTTTCACAGGAAACACACAAAAAGTCATGTCCTGCTGATTTGGTTTACAAACTGTGGAGCTAAAAATATTCTTTTCGGCCTGTCAGAACATCTAATCTTGTAATCCACTTCAAAATCCAAGTGACCTGCACAAAAGAGTGCCTGCTTCGTTTTTTACCCAACCCATCTCAATAATCCAGCACACTAAGTAAAGAAAACATCTGACTGAGATGCAGCTGGAGAATACAGCTTGCTCCTGCTCTTTACTGCACATTTGTAAAGAGAAGTCTGCTGATACACAAAATTGGAAGCAGATTTTTGCGATGTGCTAATGTATGTAGCAATTGGGACCTTCTGCCTGCACCCAGGATGGTTGTCAGCCTGTTGACATTGGCACTTACAAACTATGGGGGAATTGCTTGCACCCAGATATCTGCTCTTGCTTGGCTGGATATTTTCTTTCTCATACTCTGAGTTAAAACTCTGAAGAAACCTTTAATACTATGTCAAGTAGGAGGAGTTATTTCCCTATTTTGAAGAGACTCCTTAAGGTTTTCTAGCTCTAATTATCTTATCTCTTTACCAATGAGAACTGGTAGCAAGCACGGACAACAACCCCAACTGCAAAGCTTTACTAAGTAGCACAAAGCTGGTCTGCCAAACTGAGACAGTAAGCATTCCAAGAGGGTCAGGAGCAGGACAATTGCTAGAGGCATCATCTAAAGCATCAGCAGTGGTCCTGTGGTCCTACTTGCCTGTCATTTCAATGTGTGAGTGATGCTAACAGCTTTCCAAGAGCATAATTACATTAGGTTGGAAGGAAAACACTCTCTAAGTGGTTTGGATCTTCTTATGAGACATTGCCACCAGAGCAGAATGCTATTTCTAAAGAGAAGTGATGGAATAAGACTGAGGCTGCACATCTCTGCTGGTCCCTTCTTCCCTGGAAACAGGCCATTACATATGCTCAGCTGAAAACATGCCTGTTCAACACTGGGAGTAAGCAGCCAGTAATTTTATGGCATTTTATTCTAGGTTTAGATGCAGGTTCTGTTCATTTTCTTCACCTGCAAACTGCTTGGATAGCTCTCATGAAAGAAAGGAGTTAAAACTCTGTAACAGGAACCTGAATTGCTGCAGTAACAGCTGTTGACAAACACAGTGTGGAATAATCCCAGAAAACATTTAACTAGCAGCATGCAATCAGACATACGGATGCTGCAGTGAGAGGTTAAGAAATAACTATCCTCTCAATAGCTAATGCATGTTTGCATTTCAAACTTCAGTTATGAGATCCTCCTGTTTCTGCTCGTTTTCCAGCTGCTCCAGTGCAGTCAGCAGCACATCAGAGACTGTCAGAAAAGATCAGCCTAAGCTGCAAAGCACAAAGCTCTGTAGCATTCAGCACCTTTTAGTTCTTCTAATAAGGGGCTTGGTCTTGGTTAATTTGGTAGGATTTAGTTCTAGCTTTGTCATCTGCCAGAGAGAGTCCAAAGTGTAACGCTTCTGTTTAAACACTTTAAATGCCAGATACAGACTGATCTAGACATTTCCCTGCATTTCTTTGCTGCTTAGAAGGAGAGGGATGCTTAGATCTATCAGTTTATGGTGGCAGAGATGAAAAGGCACAGTGCCAAAACATTTCAAATCAGATCACCATCATGAGCTCTGCTATCTCAGAAGGGGAAAAAAAAAGATTAATCTCACCTGCAGGTGGGCAAAATTCAGTGCTGCCAAGAAAAATGCAAGCAAAACTGCTTTTGCCTCTAATAAAAGTGTCTCCAGCTGCTGCGTTATGGTACCAAACAAGTTCCACATGTCAGATAAGGAATGTGGTGTGGTGCTGAAAAAAGAAATGGCAGGCACCATCTGCATTCTTATAAATTCAGCAGTTGCCTAGAGAGTTGCTGCCATTGAAAGAGGCAAGATTACTTCTCTGCTATTAATAAGGAAACTTGACAGTATTGAAAAAGGACTTGAAGGAGCTGCCATTAGAGAAGTTTACATTCCACAGCATCTCCCAACAAAGAGAATGCAGAACTGGAACATGTAGGTACTCACCATCCTGTGACTGTGTGCAAAAATTTCCAGCAAATAGAACCTAGTTCTTGAGGAGTAATGTGCTGGGGCAGGAGCAGATCTACATCTTTTAAAATTACTATTAAGCACTGCTCAGCTTCACTTCTTATGAAGACTTCACAGCAGCTCTAAGTGACTAGGGGGATCAAATACATACTGGACAGCCCTGCATGACACAGCCCTTAAACCTGTACCATGAAATCAGGAAAGACTTGTTCTACAGTTTGGCTGTCAGCACATGTAAGAAGATCTTCCCAGGCAAAGACCACCTGTCTGTGTCCACACTCCTCCAGCTGATAGGAAGTGGTGTGAAATAAAAGGAAAATTAAAGGGATCAGTAGGGAAATCCACAGCAACTGCAAGGCACAGCATTTTGCATTGCTAGAGCTATATTTGCTCATGGACATGAGAGAAGGGATGGGGGCTGTTGTCATGTTCAATGAACTCTGAGGCTTTCATCTGCCTGGGCTGCCAGCCTGCCTGAACGCTGCTGCCTTCTGTAAGCACAGTGCAGCATGAAAGCCAATGAACTTCTGCAGAGTGGCACGGAGGTGAATATGCCAAGCAGCTCATTAGCGTAATGCCGGTGCATTGTTCATTGTTCAGATGCCAGTTCCCATTTTGAGCCTGCAGGGTATGCAAAGGGCAAGTAAACAGTTAATGAATACCACTCTTTGAATTGAGCAGCTGAAAACCGTGCTGAACTTTTAAATCTTTTATGGCTGTGATATTTCAGAGTCCTAAAAATGAATCAGAGCATCTGACAGGTATGCCATGAAGTTCCATATACACGCTGTGCCAAGATTTAGCACTGAGCATTTACTTTCTGATATGCTGACAAAGGGAAAATGGTTTATGCAGAGGTTTGTGGGCTGTTTTGCACCTAAAATAAACTGCTAAAATGGAGCTTTTTACTGTTTCTTCTCTCACATAGAAAAAAAAAAATCCCATTCAAATACATGTAGTAGTTTCCCGGTACTATCACAAGCAAAAGGTTACTTCATCAATAAAATAATGTTGGTGCTCAAAGACTTAATATACACATTACTGAAGAGGTGGCGCTCAAGGTCAATATTGAAATACAGTCAGCAGTGTCCCAAATGTTAGACTAATGCTCTGTACTTAAATTGCCCAGTTCATCTCAAAGCTCCATTTTCTCTAAACAAGCAGGGAACAGCCAACCAGCCTGAATTACAGCTACAATTGCAATGCAGTCCCTTTGCAGCATCTATTTACCATGCTGCAGCAAAACTGCACACTTAGGTTGATCAGAAAATCATGTATTTCTTGGAAAAAGAGGTAACAAGTTTTCCAAGGAATTTCTCATTTTTCCAAGCCAAAGAAAAGGGAGAATGTTATGTTTCATTCTGACAGAAAACATCATTTGTGCCTGGGTTTCTGCTTTTAGGTTTACAGATTCCTATGGCTGTGTCTGAGTCTCTTCCTGACATCTCCTGTGTTTTTGGGACTATTCCTCACTGCCCCCATTTCCATAACCACACACAGATACTAAGCTTTGCTGTTCCTGTACTGAACCTTGCACAAAAGCCAGCTGCTGGAATGTTCACATTACCAAAGCGGTGTAGACCATAGAGGTTTTCAAGACCTGGCCAGATAATGTTCTGAGCAACCTGACTGGACCTCATTGCTGATCCTGCTTTGAGAGGAAACTGGACTAGAGACCTCCTGAGGTCCTTTGCAGCCTGGGCTATCTGGCCTACTTGCTGGAGTGCACAGCCTCTGATGCTGGAGCATAATCAAGCTTTTAAGGAAAGGCAAATTTAAAGTTTCTGCTGCAGAATGGATTTGTCTTCAGAAGGATTTTGAAGCAGAGGAAGAAAAAGTTTCAGAATTTGCTGCTCTGGAGATTAACATACAAAGTTTTCTCAAGACAGTGGATTTTTTTGTTCACTTTAATTCCTCTCCAGAATATGATCACATACAGAACAAGAACCACTGACAATGATGCAAGTGCATCCTACCGAGGCATCTTGTGGGCTTTCTTCCACACATATACCAGGATGGTTTTCTGTGATTTGATATTGAGAACTCCTGAATCTCATCTAGACATCTTCAGCTGCATCCCAAGCCCTGCTACTGCATTATGAACCCCTTTTTTCATCAGTGGGCAGAGATATTTTGACTCTGAGGCAGACATTTCTGTTCAAGTTTGCATTCATATGAAGTATCCATAAGAACAAAGGAAAAAAGAAAGGTAGACATGCACCACAAAAATCTGGCAGAGAGGAAATAAATATTTCTGTCCCTTCCTTTATTTGAGTAAATGTACACAGAGAAGCAATTAAAAAAGGCTTAACTTAAATTGGTTTTCCAGATGAACAATGGTTTGGATAGCAGTGACTGCATATATAACATTTATCCCTTGGGTTAATGATAGTCTCTTCCAATTCTCCTTAATCTCATTTCAAAGTCAATAAATATTTCTTTTTTTTGCTCAACACTTCTCCGGCATTGTTTAGAAAAAAGGAAGAGGAGAGGGAGTGGGACAGGGAGAGGAAAGACTAAATTTAGAATTTGAGGAAGCTGCCGCCTCTGGAAAATCTTTGCATTGAAGTTGCTCATCTGATCTCAAACTTCCTCTCTTAGTGGTGTTTCAGCAGTTCACTCCAATGAGTGTCAGAGCTCATAAGATATGTAATGCCTCATTGAGGGACTCTTGGCACAAAGAACCTAACAACACACATCAAAAATCTTCCAGCTGTGTTCTCTCTATCCTATCACCATACAAATAATATTCCCAGCTCTTAAGTGTTGGTTCTGCATCACTGTATTGGATTATAGAACATTTTGCAATATTCTCCTAAAAAAAAAATCCCATCTCTTCAATTTTATTCTGCCAGTCTTTGAAATTTGACAAGAAAAAAAAAGTTGTGTGGTCATTATATGCCTTTCTTAACTGGATACATTCATAACTTGTATGTATGTATATGTAATCTTGTTGATCGTACATATGTAGCCAGGTGGGGATTGGTCTCTTCCCCCAGGCAACCAGCAACAGAACAAGGGGACACAGCCTCAAGTTGTGCCGGGGGAGGTATAGCCTGGATGTTAGGAGGAAGTTCTTCACAGAGAGAGTGATTGGCATTGGAATGGGCTGCCCAGGGAGGTGGTGGAGTCACCATCCCTGGAGGTGTTCAAGAAAAGCCTGGATGAGGCACTTAGTGCCATGGTCTAGTTGACTGGATAGGGCTGGGTGGTAGGTTGGACTGGATGATCTTAAAGCTCTCTTCCAGCCTGGTTGATTGTATGAAAGACATGTAGCTGTTTTTTTCAAAGCTCCTTAGTAATAACCCAATTATGTAAGTTATTAAGCCCATTTAGCACCATAATTTCAGCACATAATCATCCCAATGACAATTGGATGGATTGGACAGAAAAAAGAAAAATTCTGCCTCATCTCTTTTTCCTATTTTTTTTGATGTCTTTTGTGGTTCCCACTGTGCTTAGCTAATTTAGAAAATGTCTGTCCAAAGCAGCAGAGTCAACTTCTTGCAATTTTAGAAAGAGAACATCTCTGTTAAAATACCATCGGAACACAATCTGGTTTTGTTAAGCCCATTGACGATCAACAAAGCTTTTTTTGTCCCTTGAACTGTGCTTATCAGCTAAACCACAAGTGGGAAGCACAACAAATGCTTCAGAACAATGCCATCGGATACAGAAACTTGGTGATTGCTGCTGTCCAACCAGCTCTTTATGAAAGCTGCAGGTGGCAAAAGATTAAAATTCTGCCTTGGCCAGGTTCATTTTTTAATAAAGAAGGGGAAAGGGGGCAGGGAGCCTTGGGAGGATCAGAAGAACAGATTAGCTGTCTACAGAAACACTAGTTATGTACCATTAACTCCACTGAAGCTATTCATAGTTAAAGCTGAAAAATGCTCAAGCTGACATTCCTTCCTCCCATGCTGTCAGGAGGGAGGCCAGAGACAAGATTTTCCACTTCATCTCCCAGTTTCCTTTTATACACAGGCTCTCAGCAAACTGCTCATGTTGCCACAACAGAGACCTTGAACCTTCAAAGCTATCTGCAGAGACAGACCCCTATCCCCGATCAATATGGCTGAGCAGAGAGGCACAAACTGCCCACACACATCTCTTTGCCGAGCTGAGACTTAACATTTTCAATGACTGAAGTTACTTTTTGTACAAGGGCAGAATGTCACTGCCAATTGGTGTCTGCAAAGTGAGCTAAATAAGCCTGATTTTCACCAAACAATAAGAATGGGGAGATGCTTCCTTTAGAGATCAAATCAGAGAAAAGTCAGCTGTGCACCTACTGCTGCATCCCTTCTTGCATCAGGAAATCAGACCAGCTAACAGCTGAGGAGGTGATTGTGCTAGTTTGAGCCTACCTAGAATGTTTTGGTGAGAAGGACTAGATCATAGGCTGTGAAATTAAAACAATGGTGATGTCTACTTCCCTCACAGTCTCCCTGAGATGTATTAGAATTAAAAGCAAAACAGAGATAAGGTCACTTGGGCGGCTCTTCACTCTGGGCTTTGATCTCAGCTCTTCGCCTGCTGGGGAGCTCTGGGGCTGCTGGCTGAACACCATCTTGCTTTCTAACCTCACCCTCCATTTGCTTTTGGCTGATTCACCCTGCTTCTTAATCCCCCTGGCCAAGCCTCCATTCTTCCTTGGGACTGGGGTAAGGTTGAGAGGGGTAGGGGGAAGGTGAGGGGGTGGTTGAGAGCCCCTCCTGGGGACTCAGGTTTCTGGGAGGGGAGTTGTTTCTGTATTACCTTTTTTACCTTGTATATTTCTGTATATATCTGTATATACTGTAAATATCTGCTTGTATATTGTGCTAGCTGTAAATTATAAGCTTCATTCATATTTCCAGAGCCGTCTGAGTCTAGTCTGGGTGATTTCTAAAGTGAGGGGGACAGACACACACCCAAACCACCACAGTGATTCTTCTCCAGAAGAAAGAGTTTTTCAGTAAGTCCAGTTTGAATACCAACATGCATGATTTAAAGGAAGAAAACACTCCATTAGTTCATTTTTCAAATAATGCTGAGTACCAATGCAGGACAAGAATATTGTGCAACTCAGAGTGTGAGCAGAGAGCAACAGAATAGAGGTTTGCTTGAAAGCATGCCAGCCACAAGAAGAATCACTTGGTCTGTGAGTGCTTGACTTCACCCTGCCTAAACATGTATTAAACATGACTAAGCAGTATTAAAAATGCTGTGGCCAGCAGGAGTAGGGAGGTGATTGTCCCCTTCGTACTTGGCTTTGGTGAGGCCACACCTCGAGTATTGTGTTCAGATTTGGGCACAGGAAAGATATAGAGGTGCTGGAGCAGGTCAAGGGGAGGGCAATGAAGCTGGGGAAGGGCCTAGAGACTAAATCTTATGAAGAGCAACTGAGGGAGCTAGGGTGGGTTAGTTTGAAAAAGTAGAGCTGAGGAGAGACCTCATTGCTGTCTTTTACTACTTGAAGGGATATTGTGGAAAGGCTGCTGCTGGTCTCTCTTCACAGGTAATTAGAGACAGAGCATGGGGGAATGGCCTCAAGCTGAGACTGGGGAGGTTTAGACTGGATAGTAGGAAAAAGCTTTTCACAGAGAGAATGGTTAGAGACTGGAATGAGTTGCCCAGGGAGATGGTGGAGTCACCCACTCTGGATGTGTTTAAGGGTCATTTGGATGCAGTGCTTAAGGATGTGGTTTAAGGTGAAACTTGTAGAGCAGGGTTGGAGTTGGTGACCCTGAGGGGCTTTTCCAACCTGGATAGACTTGGTGATCCTGAGGAGCTTTTCCAGCCTGGATGATTCTATGATTCTATAAACAGCTCTTTCTCTACTACTACTATTTTACCTGGATAGATTTGGTGATCCTGAGGAGCTTTTCCAGCCTGGATGATTCTATGATTCTATAAACAGCTCTTTCTCTACTACTACTATTTTACCTGGATAGATTTGGTGATCCTGAGGAGCTTTTCCAGCCTGGATGATTCTACGATTCTATAAACAGCTCTTTCTCTACTACTACCATTTTCTCACTCAGCCCAGAGCCTGGGGTGAGCCCCTGAGTGAGCCCCACCGTCAGACAGCCAATATACTACATCGAGTAGCTCAGCCTCAGTAAGTAGATGTTAGATCAAGTCCCTGTCCTAGCAAGCCGGGGGGCCACTAGGCCCCCCGGCCTTTAGATCCCCTCCACCATTCACCCAGTGTGCACCATGGGTACTCACCGGTGATGACAGGATGAGGATCCCTCTGCCCAGTTGGGCAAACTTGGGGCTTCTGCCTTTCCTGGTGCCAGTTATAAAGGGGAGTGGGGAGGGAGGGCAAAGTGGTCACACCTGGGGTGGGAGGAGACTCCAATAGAACTCAGGTGCTCTGAGTTTGGGGGAAAAGGGGATAGTGCGGTGTGAGGCAGGTATGGTGGGAAAGGGGAGATAGTGAGAAAAGGATGGAGAGGAAAAGGATGGAGGTGGAGAGGAAAAGACAAAGATGAGGGAAAATAAGGAAATGGAGAGGGAATGAGGAATATGGAGGGAAACAGAAAGATGGAGATGAGAGGAAGGAGACAAAGAAAAGGAGGAAGATGGAGGAAAACAGCACATGAAGAGGAAAGGGAAGATAGGGGAGAAGTGAGATAAAAAAAGAAAATAAAAAAGAACAAAATAAAAAATGTAAACTGAACTGTAGTGATTACATTGCAACCACCCTTCTCATGACCAACCCTTTGTCATTTCTGCTAGGAGTAGTAATCAGACATCTTCACTGGCTCACTATGTTGGCTAAAGAAGAACAAGTCACACCTGTCAGAGAGTTAAAAATGAGGAAATAAAGAGGAAAACTAAGAAATAAAAATGAAAAAGAAAAACAAATGCAAACTATAAATATATATATATATATATATATATACAAAGTGTGAGGTCTTTCAGCAAGTTCCTTACGGGACAGCAATGTGCCCCGGAGGCCAAGAGGGCCAATGGAATCCTGGGGTGCATCAGGAAGGGTGTGGCTAGCAGCTCTAGGAAGGCTCTTCTCCCCCTTTGCTCTGCCCTGGTGAGACCACACCTGCAATACAGTGTCCAGTTTGGGGCTCTTCAGTTTGAGAGAGACAGGGATCTCTTGGAGAAAGTCCAGTGGAGAGCTATGAGGATGACTGGGTGGTCTTGAGCATCTTCCCTATGAAGAGAGACTGAGACATGGGGCTATTTAGTCTGGGAAAGAGAAGGCTGAGAGGAGGCCTCTCAGAGAGAGAAGGCTGATCAATGTCTATAAATATCTGAGGAGTGGGTGTCAAGTGGGTGAAGCCAATCACTTTTCAGTGGTGTGCGGTAATAAGACAAGGAACAAAAGATACAAGCTTGAACACAGAAGGTTTCACCTCAACATGAAGAGAAACTTCTTTACAGTGAGGGTGATGGAGTCTTGGTGCAGGCTGCCCAGAGAGGTTGTGGAGTCTCCTTTTCTGGAGACTTTCAAAACCCGCCTGGATGTGTTGTTGTGTGGACTACATTGGGTAATTCTGCTTTTGGCAGAGAGGCTGGACTTGATGGTCTCTAGAGGTCCTTTCCGACCTTTAGCATTCTGTGATTCTGTGCTTCTATGCCCACTGAGGTCTTTATGTGCTCGTTAGGATGCCAGGTGAGGTGCAGGATGCTGCAGTGGGTGGTCAGGGTGTCAAGAAATGCTCAGGGAATGGTCTCCAACAGCAACAGAACAGTAGGGAAACAAAAACCACAGAAAGAGTAGTCAGACATTGGAACAGGCTGCCCAGGGAGGTGGTTGAGTCACCATCCCCGGAGGTGTTTAAAGGTCGTTTAGATGCTGTGCCTAGGAATATGGTTTAGGGTTGAACTTTGTAGAGTACAGTTAATAGTTGAACTTGATGGTCCCGGGGGTCTTTTCCAACCTGAATGATTCTGTGATTCTGTGAAGCCTGGAAAGTATGACCTTGATGGAAAGCAATATTGGAAGGTGGAAGTTAGACACAACTAAGATGCTTAAGTAAGTCCTTTAGACCAAAGAGGCTTGGTCAGAATTCTGTCAGTAAGTTTTTTTCCTTGAAAACAGTTTTAAGAGAGGAGCTTAAGTGAGCCCAGGTATGTCTCCGGTAGCCAGAGAAGCTACCTCTAGTGATATAACTGCAGAACCAAAGGCAAGACTGTTGCATCAGTTCAGCACTGCCTCCAAGTTCCACCATGCAGCCTAGCTAAAATATTTTAGAAGCCAGATGTCACTTGTTCAGGAGTACCTGTTAGTTCTTATTGTTTCAGGGATCTCCATATGCTTTCACTATGTAGCATCCCACCCCTCCAAGGCCAGTCTCTGCCCAGCATAATGACTTCTTTAGAATACCAAAGTGTCGTTTTTAGAACTAAGAAGTGGACAAGTTCATAATGTTTCCCCTAGTGTTTTTCTTGAAAGTCATTCAGTTTCCAAGGGTATGCCTGCACTTGGTATTCAAGGGAGATGCAAACTTGTTCTGGTGAGGGTGCTGGTAGAAGGACTGCCTCCCACAGAGGAGTTGCCTGTATTAAATATGTATAGGCTGACTGAACATGTTCCACAGGGAATATTAAAGTGTTTTAATAACTGGAGTGTAAGGACAAAGAAGAGAGAGGAATGCAGGTGCATATTAATGGCAATACCAAAATGAAATAATGTGATAAAACATCTTTGGCATCTGCATACTTGGGGCATGATGTTAATACTAGACCCGAAGACAGTCAGCAGGGAGAAACTCTGCATAGACTAGGAAATGCTCCCTATGAAAGTCCACAGATGTAACATATTCCACTCAACTTCTTTCTCTATGTTTGTATTTACAAAGCTAATATAAGATTCAGAGACTCCCACCACCAAAACTGGGTCATTCAGACATGATTTATGAAACCTCAACTCTGAATATACCCTGATGTGCAGCAAGCCAGAGCATGCCTCTGCTGCATCATTTAAACACAAAGCCTGATGATCATGAGGGGAAACTATGGGGTCAGTATCCACATGATAAGAATGAAATACAAATCAAATGCATTCATGCTGCCTACTCAGCAAGGCCATTCTTTGTGTTTAGCTTCCTGAAAAATCACTCACTGTTGATTATCAACACTGCAGCATTGATTACCCAGGCTACGGGCAAGCTGGTTAAAGCTGAAAAGATGAGACCACTCCTACAAAGGGCCAGAGACAGCAGACAGATACCTCTCCTTGGCTCCTGGGGGCACAAATCACTCTGCTTCTGACACACTATCTAGTGAATGGGACATGGGGCTCAGCCGAGATACTATTTCTGCTCTTGTTCCCTAGGAAGTAAATTCAGATTCTGTCCATCTGCTATGTCAGGTGGAGCTTGTTCGATCTAAATGTGGAGGCATGTCTATCCCCTCTAGTGCCTTTAGGAAAAGCATTAATACATTCTGGAAGATACTCCTTGCAAAGCTCACATTTCCTTCTAGGGATGGAAAAGTCTGCCCTCACAGTCTCATATATGAAACAGAAACCACTCACTAGGTAAACTGGATGCTGGGATTGCTCCAGAAAAAAAGAGCCCATCCATCTCTTCTGCTCAACACCGGAGCCCTGAGTCAATCAGACCATCATTTGCGGGACTGCACAGACTAGGATGTCTGAACCTTCCAAGTTAGGCAGCACAGAGAGGCCACTGATTCACCATGGACATAGAAGCTTTTTTGCATACTTTTTTTTGAATGATGGAGAGCCTCATATCTCCTCAACAACTACACATTGCTGTGGTGGGTATAAAGAGACATCCTCAGTATCCAAGCAGAAGCAACAATGGTATGAGCCAGATAATACCCCCAGGCTTGCCAGATCAAGTAGGAATACTATCCATCTTAATTTCATTTTAGACAACAAAGACTAGAGATTTTCTTTTGTTTCTCTCTTCATTATCATCAACCACAAACAACCTCCAACGCTGCTGGTTACATGTTACTATGAAGCTTTCTTTACTGTATTTCATGTTGGTTATTCTCTGGACAGTGTATGTTAATCTATTTCAAGACAGACCTTTAGCTCACTTTAGACTATAAGAACGTTTGTGGGTCTTTTTCAGTGAGAAATGCAGATGATCTCCTTCCAAGTAGAGATCAATCATCTTTAAAGCAATTCTGTATTGGATTGTTCTCTCTTTTTTTGCTTAGTTTCCCTTTGAAATAAGAACATCTCAATTTGACTGCTATTTTAGTGATTGTCTCACATTAAAACCACAACTCAATAAAGGTAGGTGGGAAGAGACTTTCGAACCAAAATAATAGTTTGTTATGTTCTGAAACATGTTGCGCAGGGAGATGGCAGAGGCTCCATCCTTTAAGACATTCAAGGTCAGGCCTGATGGGGTTATGAGCAGCTTGATCTAGCTGGCGATATACCTGCTTACTGCAGGGGGGTTGGACCCTTAAAGGTCCCTTCCAACCCAGTGCATCCTATGATTCTGTGATTCTCACTGGGAAAAAGAAAGGGAAGAAATTTCTGGAGAAAAAAATGACAAAAGCATCTCTTCACTATAAGTCTTCTCTAATGATGTAGGAGTCCAAAGTTAATCCTTTTTATGTGCCATATGGAAAACTTTCAATATTTGTAGAAATAGGTCTTCTCATGTTAAACCCAAACAGGTGGGTATTGAAATGACTATGCTCTGCCTGTGATTCAGCCTCACAGCAGTAAAAACATTTGCAGCAAACTAACGCTGCTGTATGTCAGGGTAGATTTTCCCTAAATGCCAGACTGAGCTTTCTGCAGGCCCTGACTGCAGAAGAAGCACAACCAGCCTGGAGCAATCTCTGTGGATACACAGCCTCTGCCTTTCCTGCCAGCAGTGTGGCACGACAAGAGCGGGGCTGCTGGGGCCCATCTGTACTTCACCCTCGACCTCAGCCCCATTTGCAACCATTTCTCTTCTCCATCAAGCAGCCCCAGAGCTGAGAGAATTGCTTTGGTCACAACAGCTTCCCAAGCTAGGCAATGCTGTGCCCACCTGCTCACCTCCACATCCCATCTCTGACTTGCCTGGCTGGATCCAGGAATGTGCTTCCCTTACAGCAGCCCTTGCTGTTTTCAGCAGCTCTGCGCCCTCCCCAGCAACCTCTTTGTCCCAATGTTCTTGAAGCCAATTTCATTATGCAACTTTCCAAAGCTCTTGGGCAATCTGCTTTCATTCTCCCGCTTTCCTTCCCTTATCAGTATTTATACTCTTAACTCCAGTACCTCATTCTTTACACATGGCATGTCCCTCTTTCTAATGCTTGATTACTTTTTGCACTCACTTATTCAGAGTGACCTTTTTCACTCCTGGTGTATTTATCGCTAGATGGTTCTCATAACCCTTGGGCATATTGTCATTTATCTTTCAACTCGTTCAATTCCCTCCCCATCCACTGCGGCTCTGCTTAGTATCCCTTTTGTTCTTCTAAATATTGTGCTGCTGAAAGCAAAGCATTTAAAATACTAAAAAAAACCCAACAATTAATTGTTGCCTAGCTGCTCCCCTACTATTATGTTTCCAGCAGTTGCATTTCCATAGAGAAAGAACAGTCAGATGTTTTCAGTATGAATGAATTAAATGTTAGATGGAGGAAAACAGCAGTAAGGCAGGGACTGGAGGATGACACAGCAGAGGGGCAGGGAGGACAGCATGGCTGCTGTCCTTGCCATCCAGCTGCCAATGCAGTGGATGGAACAGAAACATTGAATGGTGTAAGGCTATGCATGATTCACCTGTCATGTCTTCCTCAACAGTAAACTAAAGCAACAACAGATTCATTCTAGAGTCTGAACACAACTTCTGGATCTTAATAACCTGTGAAGTTCTTGAATCAAATCTTCACAAAGAGCAGTCCTTAAATTCAGTCCTTCTCTCATGCATTATGGGGGGAATTTGCCACACCTTAAACTGGAAACCATTTTGTTCACTTTATTAATACATTTACATCTAGATAAATCTGCTGCCTGCAGAGTTTTTCAAAGTCACTTCATGAAAAATGGACTAGATTTTTAATGATGATGGAGAAACATGACAAACCAAGTCAGACTTGGACAGACTGGAGAGCTGAGCAAAGAGAAACCAAATGAGGTTCAACAAGGATAAGACATGGATCTGCTGGAGAGGGTCCAGTGGAGGGCTACAAAGATGATTAGGGGGCTGGGGCACAGTTTATGAGGAGAAGCTGAGGGACCTGGGACTTTTTAGTCCAGAGAAGAGAAGACTCAGAGGGGATTTAATAAATGTTTATAAACATCTGAGGGCTGAGGGTCACGAGTAGGGGGATAGGCTCTGCTCACTGGCTCCCTGTGATAGGACAAGGAGCAATGGATGGAAGCTGCAGCACAGGAGGTTCCACCACAACACAAGGGGGAAATTTTCTACTGTAAGGGTCAACAGCCTCCCCAGGGAGGCCATGGAGTCTCCTTCACTGGAGACTTTCAAAGCCCATCTGGATGTGTTCCTCTGTGACTTGAACTAGATTGTATGGTTGTGCTCTGGCAGGGGGGTTGGAGTCAATGGTCTCTTCCATCCCCTGACATCCTGTGATCCTGTGGACATCTTTTGCACCATACACAGATCCCCAGAACCAAATGGATTGACAGCTTTACTGCCTAGGACATTTTTCTGGCCAAGGAAGACAGTACTTTTTGACCCTTATCTGCAAAGGCATACTACAGGATGGACTCCAGAAGCTGTCAGTCTTCTCTCTTGTATGATGAGTCAGTCAAATCTGCTTCTTTATTCTGTACAGAAAGGTAAAATCAAATCCTCTTTTCTTCCCAATTTAATATACAACACGACCTGAACAGTCAGTTACTAAGGCTTTTCATATTCAACTAAGAAGGCAAATGCAAAATGGAAGCTATGACTGTAAATAGAGTATGAACCAACTGCGTTGACTGAAACATGGTGCAATAACCCATCCATTGCAGAGAAAATGCATTTTCAGCACTGTCAAATGGCACAGACTCAAAACATCCATCAGCCTGGATGTTCTGGTACATATTTACTTAAGGAAGTTTAATTCCTGAAAGCAAGCATTAAAACTAAGGCATAGAGTAAAACAATGGCTTAGTGACTGACACCCATCACCAGGATTTTACAGTGGTGGCCATATCCACATTTCAACATTTGGGCAGTTCAAGAAATAGTTCTGCAGTTCCCTACCTAGAAAACCAGATGTGCTTAACTCTATGTGGTGGTTTGTTGCCACCAAACATGGTTCCTACTGAGCAACCAAGGGAGTCCTACCACTCTGCAGATCCCACCTCCCATTTCAAGAGGGCACTTTTCTCTCAGCCCTGGCAGCTGAGATTGCCATCTCTTCCTTCCTGCAAGCAATATTTGGGAGGCTTTCTATGCTTAAATTAATTATCACAGGTTACTGTGAGTCTCCTATATTCCCTTTCTGTTTCTGCTGGGCTGGTGCTAGCTGAGTGTTGTGAAATATTGATTCTTGAATCAAGCACCTCTCAGGGCTATTGCTTCAGGCTTCCTGCAAACTCAGGCATGCACCAGCTTTCAATTACATTCATTTTGTCAAGTTTTTCTTGCAACTACAGCTGAGAGAAACTTTCATTTTATTCTGAAAATAAGTTTAAATAGTGATCTAATGTGAGCCAGGGTTTTGAACAAGGACATGTAGTACCTGTGGTTTAACCAGCAGAGACAGCTGTGTAACATGCAGGCAGTGGCAAGTCCCATGGCTGTTAGTTCTGTTTTCCTGCTCTTACCCTAATGTAACAGTTTCAGTCTAATTGGAGAGCAGCAGAGAGGAATTTACATGACATTTTCTGTAAAGCACAATGAACAATGACATGCTACAGGCTTCACTGGACTGCAACTCTGGATGAAGTATTTCAGCAGTTCTTTTTTTTTTTCATTTTCATTTAATGAGCATTTTATGAATTTTGTCTGTTTGGGTTGGATCAGAAGTGTTAAAGTCTTGTACTGTGTTTCAATGTCTAAAATAATACAGTGCAAACAGAGTACTAGTGTAAAACATTGAAATATTAATATCCTGATTGGAAACTGTGTGATTCAACCAGCTCTGCGCTCATCCACTGAGTTACACTCAAAGATTCCAACATCCTCAGACGAACATGTTTCACTCCTGAGTAAGAACCAACTTCTTTTTATAGGGGCAGAAATTATACTACATCAACATCCGTTGCTTTTGACCATGAGGTGAGGAGGTAGGTTAGCCTAATGGAAAAACACTGTGGGTTTCCTTCTGTTTGGTTGATCATTTGCTCTGTGCTTTGCATAAACCTCCTCACTCTACCCAACCAAGATCTTTCCTTTATTCAGCTATTTTTCTACTTCTTTGTTTCCTTTATTCAGCTATCTGTAGAGTAGGGCTATTGACTGGACCTGATGATCTCAAAGGTCTTTTCCAACCTGAATGTTTCTGTGATTTCTGTGATGAGCCAGCAGTGTGCCCAGGTGGCCAAGAAGGCAAATGGCATCCTGGCCTCTATCAGGAACAGTGTGGCCAGCAGAACCAAGGAATTGACTCTGCCCCTGTACTCAGTACTGGTTAGGCCACACCTTGAGTTCTGTGTCCAGTTCTGGGCCCCTCAATTTAAGAAAGATGTCCAGACAGGAGCACCAAGGCTGCTGAGGGGGCTGGAGTACAGCCCTACAAGGAGAGGCTAAAGGAGCTGGAGCTGTTCAGCCTGGAGAAGAGAAGGCTCAGGGGAGACCCCATTGCTGTCTACAATTACATGAAAGGAGGTTGTAGCCAGGCAGGGGTTGGTCTCTTCTCCTAGGCAAACGAGGAGAGAACAAGAGGACATAGTTTCAAACTGTGCCAGGGCAGGTCTAGGCTGGATGTTAGGAAGAAGTTCTTCACAGAAAGAGCAACTGGCATTGGAATGGGCTGCCCGGGGAGGTGGTGGAGTCACCGTCCCTGAAGGTGTTTAAAAGGAAGCTGGATGAGGCACTTAGTGCCATGGTTTAGTTAATTAGAAGGGTTAAGTGATAAGTTGGACTTGATGATCTTAGAGGTCTTTTCCAACCTGGATAATTCTATGATTCTTTATTTCTAGGGATGAAACATCTTGTGTAATAGAGAAGAAACAAGAAACACTGTTAAAAAGTGGTTCCTCAAAATTAAAAGCAATGACTAAATTTAGAAGCCCATAGGACTGACCCTGTTTTAGCACCATCACAGTTCAACCATCTCCATGTGGACTTAGAAGCAGCTGGTTAGATCAAGTCTTTGACTGTGGTACCTAAATGAAGATGCAAAAGTCCAACTGGAGCTAACTCCAGACCCATCAGTTCCTGCAGTTTAGAGTGACAGCCTCACACTTGTCTTCTTAGGCCCTCAGTGAACTGTGATATGAGACATATTTCCCACTGGTTTCTGGTGACAGATTTTACTGTCACACAACTGCACATCTGAACCCACCCTTCTGACACAGCCTGATACTGGACAGGCAGAAGCTCAAGAAATTTAATTTGCATGTTAAAGATTCATAATGGTAAAGGAAACAAACTAGAGATAAACTATGTTTGTACCCAAAATACCAGGTTTTCTTGTCTTCAGAGAAAAAACTTGGATCATAAGTACCAATGTGGCAGATACGCTGATACAAAGGCAATGGCAAAGCAGTAGTTAAATCAGGATTTGAAGTCATTCAAGTTTCAAGAATTGAAGAGATTTCATATGTGTTTTAAATGTAAACTTAGTAATTCCCAGACTAATTTTTATAGTTTGAATTATTTAGAAAATACTGATTCCTCTCAAGGCTTCTTCCCTTAGGTAATTGATAAATATTTATAACCCAGACTCCCTCTTAATGAAGATTTTTGCCTGAGAATAACAATTAGGAGTCTTTGTCAAAATCCCAAGTTGAAGATACCTGTCATTCAAACATTATTGTTTTTGAGTATGTGTAAAATATTGCCTTCCAAGATCCAAGGAAAAATCTTCGCTGGCACGTTGTTTGAAACAATGCCTAACTAAATGTGAAGGGGCTTGTCTTACCAGCATACCAATGAGGTGTAGCTGGCAATCAGGTGTGACTTGTTTAACAAATTAACAATATGTTTCTCTAATAAGAAATTTGTTGCTCTGTATTCAGCGTTCAAGATTTTGAAGCTACTTAAAAAAAATCTACAGAGACTTTCAACATAATTAAGGTTAAATTTGCTTTGAAATTCATGGCGGCCCTATGAAAGCGAACCAGCAACACCGTACATCTGGAAAAGCAGGCTTTCATGGCGTCCTGTATGCCTTTTGGTAAGGGGAACTCATTTACACCTCAAAAATACAATGAGAATTCATCAAAATATCATTAGCAGCTGTACCTAATTCTGAGGAGTTTTGTGTGTTAAAAATATCAGATGTCTTAACCTTATTCTTACTTGATTTGTAAAAATGTCTGAAGGCAAGATGAAGAGGAGTTTGAGGTTACACAGATAATTATAATTCACGCCATGCTAAGCCGCTGATCTGCTGCTGTTTGCTAATTCCACAAATTACTGCAGTGCTTATCAACTTGCTGCAAGTGGCCATTTCTGAACAGGTTTGTTCTAATCATAGATTTCTATGCCAACTCAACTAACTAAAGTCTTTCTACCCCCTCTTCCAAATAGTTGAGATGTAATGGCCTCTGTGTCAACAGGTCACTTGCTTTCATAGCCTGCATCTGCTCCAAAGTATCCAAAACCTGCAGAAATTTTTGATTAAGAGCTTTGGACTGAAAGAACTTTGCACTTACAAGTCCTGAAAAAAAATGTTCCATGTTATTGCTGCTACTGTTGCTTTCTGTTCAAACATCTGTATGCTGTGTGGTGTTGAAAGATACATGAACACCCTTCTTTCCTTTTCAGTACGGACAGGCATCATAGAATAGATCATAGAATAATAGAATCAACCGGGTAGGAAGAGAGCTGCAAGATCATCCAGTCCAACCTATCACCCAGCCCCAGCCAATCAACTAGACCATGGCACTAAATGCCTCATCCAGGCTTTTCTGGAGCAGCTCTGCTATGAGGACAGGCTAGAAGAGTCAAGGCTCTTCAGCCTGGAGAAGGCTTCAAGAAAACCTTACAGTGGCCTTCCAGTATCTGAAGGGGGCCTACAGGAGGGCTGAGGAGGGACTATTTACAAGGTCTTGTAATGAGGAATGGGTTTAAAGTGGCAGAAGGGAGATTTAAACTAGATGTTAGGAGGAAGTTCTTTACAGTGAGGGTGGTTAGACACTGGCACCAGCTGCCCAGGTTGGTTGTGGCTGCTCCCTCCCTGGAGGTGTTCAAGGGCAGGTTGGATGAGGCCTTGAGTGACCTATTCTAGTGGGAGGTGTCCCTGCCTATGGCAGGGGGTTGGAACTGGATGATCTTTGAGGTTACTTCCAATCTAAGCCATTCTATGATTCTATGATCTCTGCTCAGTGCTCTCTAAACCTTATCCAGCTGTTTAGTATGACTACAGGGACCTTGCTCATCTCAGAATAGCTGAAGCTTTAATGATAGCTAAAAGAAGACCCCTGCATTACAGGAGGTAGAAATTAAACTAGTTAATCGCAGCAGAGGTTTCAGAAAGGATCACAACATCAGCAGCATGGCTTCCCTCTTTTAGTAAGATTTAACATGATACCTTTAATGTATATTGAAGAATCTTGTAAGTCACAGTGCACTTAATAATAGCCTTAGTTGGTGTGGATGTTTTTTTTTCAGAGGAGAGTGAAAGATCATATAATCACCTCACTGGCCCAGAATCAAGCATTTGCAGAAGGAAAAAAAAAAAAAAAGAAAGAAAGAAGAATTTGTAGGAAACGTGGCCAATTCCTAGCTTTTCAACAAAACCAGAGAAACTAACATTTTAAGACATTTTGCAGTCACAAGAGTCTTCTGTTAAACTCAACCAAGGCTGAACAGTTCTTAGTATTTAGGATACCAGATGAATATATCACAAATCATAAAATGCATGCAGCATAATGCACATTTTACTTTCTTTTAAGTAATCTTTCTTCAGTTCAAGATGTTATGTATTTTCAAACCTTTTTCTTTTTTTTAAGCCACATTCCATGATGGTGAAAGCAGCACGGACCAAAACCAAAACATTTATGTCTTATCATAAAGCCAAAGACAACGTACCCTACAGTCCTGTTTCTGATTCCAGCAACAAGTGCTGAAAGCTTCCAGGGGGAGAGCATAGCTCATATTTAGGTGCGCTTCTGTTCTTTTTCTATATCATTTTATTTAAACCATGCATACAGAAAGCAAACCTGAAAGTGTTTGAAATGTTTTTAAAAGAAAATGGAAGTATTTTTTACAAAAAAAAAAAAAAAGTCTTTTATTATAAATCACATAAAACATCCTGAGCAAAACCAGACAGTGTAGGTAAAGACAAAGGCTTATTCTAACCCATGAACATCTATCAGAGCTGGAATCACATCATAAGTTATTAAATCCTACTGCTCCTGCTAAGTGTAGGAGATCTTCTAATTACATTATTCTACTGATGCTATTAACTTTTATGAACTTAAGACCAAATCTGACGTTCAGGTATATCCACTCACATCTGTGAGAGCTCTACAAATAAAAATGGTTGGACTCAATGGTCTTAAAGGGCCTGGAGAATAAATCTTATGAGGAGAGACTGAGAGAGCTGAGGCTGCTTAGTTTGAAAAAGAGGAAGCTGAGGGGACACCTCATCGCCCTCTACAACTACCTGAAAGGACACTGTGGAGATGTTGGCACTGGCCTCTTCTCACAGATAATTAGTGATAGAACAAGAGGGAATGGCCTCAAGCCATGGGGTAGGTTTAGACTGGACATTAGGAATTCTTTTTTCACAGAAAGAGTGGTCAGGCATTGGAATGAGCTGCCCAGGGAAGTGATTGAGTCAGCAATCCTGGATGTGTTTAAAGGTTGTTTGCATGTGGTGCTTGGGGATATACTTTAAGGGTGAACCTTGTAGAGTAGAGTTAAAGCTCCTAAGAGTACATCAAAGACACATAAACAAGATGCTCTGGAGCTCTCAGGCTGAAGAGGTCCAAATCCAGAAGATGCTGAGTGCCTTGCTTGTCCATCGGAATGGTATCACATCAGTCCTGGAGGTGATTCAGTCAGCAAGAAGTGAGCATAGCTCTGCCCACCAAAGCAAAGTGAGATGAAGATTCTCAGATAATTATGAAAATTCAAAATGAGACAACTCCTTTTTAGTTGTCTCAATTGCACTGCAAGAACTGAAATGTGAGAGAAAACATCTACCATAATACATCTGGGAAGATCACACAGCCAGGCACAGCCAGGCACAGCCAGTCCAGGAGGCTCTTGCAGTGTATCGATGATAACTTCTTGATACAGGTAGTGGAGGAGCAAAAAAGGAGAGATGCACTGCTGGACCTTGTATTAACTAATAAAGAGGGACTGGTTGAGGACATTAAGGTCGGGAACAGTCTTGGCAACAGTGATCACAACATGGTGGAATTTAGTATTCTACAGGGTAGAATCAGACCAACAAGTACAATTGCAACCCTGGGCTTCTGCAGAGCTAACTGCATTCTTCAGAGACACGCTTGCAGAAATCCCATGGGCTAAGGCTCTGGAGGGTAAAAGAGCCCAGGAGAATCAGTTAACTTTTAAAGACCACTTCCTTGAAGCCCAAGCTAGGTGTGTCCCCCTGAGCAAAAAATCAGGTAGACATGCTAGGAGATCTGCAAGGCTGAGCAAGGAGCTCCTGAAGGAAATCTCAGGAAAGAAACTTACAATTCATGAAAGAAGGGATTTGTGACTTGGGAGAGTTATAGGGAAGTAGTCAGGGCATGTAGGAAGGCAACAAGGAAGGCCAAAGCCCTCTTGGAACTGAAGCTGGCATAGGAAGTAAAAGAGAACAAGAAAGGCTTCTTCAAATATATCAGTAGGAAGCACAGGGAAGGTGTGGGGCCACTGCTGAATGCGGAGGCAGCCTTGATAACTAAGGATGTGGAGAAGGCAAACTTGCTGAATGCCGCCTTTACTTCAGTCTTTACTCCTAAGGCTGAACTCTCCTAGGTAATCCAGGCCCTGGATGAAGGAAAGGAAGCCTGGAGGAGGGAATGCTCCCCACTGGTCAGTGCAGACTGGGTTAAGGATCAACTACACAAATTGAACATTCACAAGTCCATGGGCCCTGAGGAGATGCACCCAAGGGTGCTGAGAGAATTGTCTGATATTATTGCTCTACCACTATCCATCATCTTTGCCAAATCATGGCAGACAGGAGAGGTGCCTGAGGACTGGAGGAGAGCCAATGGCACTCCAGTCTTCAAAAAGGGCAAGAAAGAGGTTCCAGGGAACTACAGACCAGTCAGCCTCACCTCCATCCCTGGAAAAATGATGGAGCAGCTCCTTCTGAAGGGTATCTCAAGGCACTTGGAAAAGAATAAGGTTATCAGTAGTCAGCATGGATTTACTAAGGGGAAATCATTCTTCACTAACCTGATAGCATTCTATGATGACATAAATGAACGGGTAGATTCAGGGAGTCTTGTGGGTGTAGTCTACCTTGACCTTGGCCAGGCCTTTGACACCATCTCCCATAATACTCTAGTGAGCAAGCTCAGGAAGTGTAGGATGGAAGAAAAGACAGTGAGGTGGATTAGGAACTGGTTACAAGATAGAGTTCAAAGAGTGGTGATCAATGGTGTCAGGTGCACCTGGAGAGCTCCAACCAGTGATGTTCCCCAGGGATCAGTGCTGGGTCCAGTCCTGTTCAGCATCTTCATCAATGACATTGATGAGGGAACAGACAGACAGACAGACAGACAGAGTCTGCTCAGCAAGTTTGCTGATGACACCAAACTGGGAGGTTTGGCTGATACAGCTGAAGGTTGTGCAGTCATCCAGCAAGACTTGGACGGACTGGAGAGCTGGGCAAAGAGGAACAAAATGAGGTTCAATAAGGATAAGTAAAGAGTACTGCATCTGGGGAGGAATAATAAACTGCACCAATACAGGCTGGGAGGTGATCTGCTGGAGAGCAGACCTGTGCAGAGGGACCTGGGAGTTCTAGTGGATAACAAGTTAACTACAGGACAGCAATGTGCCCTTGTGGCCAAGAAGGCCAAAGGAATCCTGGGGTGTATTAGGAAGAGTGTGTCCAGCAGAGCAAGGGAGGTTCTCTTCCCCCTCTCCTCCCCTGGTGAGACCTCATCTTTAGTACTGCCTTCAGTTTTCGGCTCTCCAGTTTAAGAGGGACATGGATCTGCTGGAGAGGGTCCAGTGAAGGGCTACAAAGATGATTAGGGGACCGAGGCACTGGTTTAGGAGGAGAAGCTGAGGGACCTGGGACTTTTTA
>WAAF01015010.1:2340-16048 GCA_013400475.1 Tricholaema leucomelas
TGCCTGGTTTGGGATGCTGGGGGCCGCTGTGCCTGGTTTGGGATGCTGGGGGCTGCTGTGCTCTGCTGCCTGGTTTGGGATGCTGTGCTCTGGCTGCTGAAGGGAAATGATTGGTGAGGACTTTTATCTGTCAGCCCTGAAATAACTCCCGGGACAGCCAATTGCCACTGAAGGGAACAATGCAGTCAGTATTTACTGGGTTATCAGCACGAAGCTCTGGTGTCATGTTCAGTGTGTAACTCTTGGAGTGATTGATTTTTATTCTCCTTTTGGTATCTGATTATGGGCTGAATATTTTTCCAGGCTTGTCAATAAGAAAGTACCTTGTTGGGGGATTAAAAATGGGAGGTGGGGGAGGGAGGGCCTGGGAGTTCATATTTCATCTGCAGTAACAAGTTGAATCTGTAAAGCATGGGGGGAGAAATGAGGCTCTGCAACTTGAATGCTTTTAGGAGTAGTTTATCATCATTGAGTGGTGTAATTAAGTCTGCTCTGGGTGGGAATCTTGCCTCTCTGCAGATCCAGAAGACCTCTTAGATGGAGGCATTGGTAATTATCTCAATATGTTGGCAGATGACTGCTCTCAGGGCTCTCTTTCTTGAAGTTTGGCTTGAGTCAAGTCCCAAAGGGACAATAAATTCAGCAGCAGAGAAGGTCTGGCTCCGTGCTGGGCTTGCTCTCATCCCTGCCTAGAGGTGCTCAGCATTAAATCCTTGGCTGTTTCCCTTCTGGAAGTTTGTTTTCAGGCTCATTTATTCAATGCCCTCATGAGATCGGGTGCTGGGGTGTGGGACCTTGTCAGACCATAGAATCAGCCAGGTTGGAAGAGAGCTCCAAGCTCAGCCAACCCAACCTAGCACCCAGCCCTGCCCAACCAACCAGACCATGGCACTAAGTGCCCCAGCCAGGCTTGGCTTCAACACCTCCAGGCACAGCAACTCCACCACCTCCCTGGGCAGCCCATTCCAATCTTTGATCCCATTCTGTGCTTCTGTGCTCCACACCCTCCCTGGAGGTGTTCAGGACCAGGTTGGATGAGGCTTTGAGTGCCCTGTTTTAGTGGGAGGTGCCCCTGCCTATGGCAGGGGTTGGGGACTGGCTGAGCTTTGAGGTCTCTTCCAACCTAAACCATTCTCTGTCTCCATGAGCATGGGGCAGGTGAGAAGCCTGCACTGCTGGGATGCAGCATCCAGCTGGTAGCTAACTGCATAGGAAGGCAGCAGAAGTGCGGGAGTGAAGCAGCCCTCACTGATGGTCACCCAAGAGCTGTGTGTGGAGTGCCAGTGTCTCACCCCCCTCACTGCAAAGGGCTTCTTCCTCACATCCAGTTTCAACCTCCCCTCTGCCAGTTCTAACCCATTCCTCCTTCTGGCATTCCCAGCCCTTGTCAATAGTCCCTCCCCAGTCCTCCTGGAGCCTCTTCAGTTACTGCAAGGCCACTCCAAGCAGCTGCTCACAGGCATCCTCCTCACACCTTCCTCACCAAGTGCTGCAGCTTGCTGGCATCACTCCATCAGCTCCTTCCCCCTCTGGAAGGTTATTCCAGGGCTTTGTTCTTCTGATTTGTTTAGATGTTGAGTTTTCAGCTTTGGTTTTCAGCCAACTTTGTCTTCTCCTTTGTGTGTGTGCCTGGTTTTGCCCTAACTTTGCCTTATTGCATAACTGTTTCTTCTCCCTCCCTTATTTATTTATTGGCACCACAACCTAGCTAATTTCCAAGGCTAAAGAAGGAAGTTTTGGTTTAGTCTCATCCTCTCTTCCCACT
This sequence comes from Tricholaema leucomelas, assembly GCA_013400475.1. Taxonomy (NCBI): domain Eukaryota; kingdom Metazoa; phylum Chordata; class Aves; order Piciformes; family Lybiidae; genus Tricholaema lacrymosa; species Tricholaema leucomelas. Next base: position 4,106 of record WAAF01015010.1, read on the forward strand.
TCTTCATCATCCATGCAGCCCTCTGCAATACTCCTGCAGGTTGCAATTCATCTTTGCTGAGCAAAGAGACACAAAGAGATGAGACCAGAAAAAAACTGATCTCTTTGTGCTGCTGTCTGCTGGGGGGGAGTGGATGGGACACAGGAGTTAACTTCTGTTAATTGCAAGCTCCTCTTCTGTGTGAAGCGTTCTGAGGTTCCTCTGCTCTACCTGGGGAGCTCCTGCTGAGGAGCAGAGCTTCTTCTGGTGGCTTCCCAAGAGCTTCACCTTTCACTCAGCCATGGCCCCATGGTTCTGGGGCGCCAGGCAAGGTGGTAAAAGGGACTTAGTTGTTCTGTGGCTCAGCACTGTGTGGTTCTTCCCAGTGATGCCTAATAGTGCCCATGGGCTGAGCAGGATGAGAATTAACCAGCTTGGAGGAGACCTCTGGGATCATTGAGGGCGCCCTGGTGGCCAGGAGGGCCAATGGGATCTTGGGGTGTATTAGGAAGAGTGTGCCCAGCAGATCGAGGGAGGTGTGCCTGGAGGTGTTGGAGCCCAGCCTGGCTGGGGCATTAGTGCTGTGGTCTGGTTGCTTGGCCAGGGCTGGGTGCTAGGTTGGGCTGCTGAGCTTGGAGGATTGATCCTGTGATTCTCTGCGGTGCATCAGCCCTGCGAATGACTTCTCTGAGGTGTTGGTGCTGCCTGAGAAGCACTTTCCTTGGCATGCAGAGCGCTTGTGGCTGAGGCTGCCCAGCTGTGCTCTGCCTCACCTGCGAGCAGCTCCTGCATCCGCCTCCTTATTTACTGAGGCGCCGCAGGCTAATTCCTCTCCTTTAATATTCTGTTGTCTAATTGCAGTTAATTGTGGCTTTTCATCTTGCTAATTACTGTAAATCATGCTCTGCCAGCCAGAGTGGGTTGCTTTCTTTCCCCTTTTGATGGCAAGAAGGCTTTTCTGTCCCCTCGGAAGGTGCAGGGAGCTGAGTATAATAAAGATGACTCCAGAAGGGAGATTGATCGGGGAGGGCTCTGGGGAGGGCTGCATGAAAGCAGTGCAGTGGGTTAAAAATAAAGGAGCTGAGAAGTCAGAGGCTGTAAAGCACTTTCTGGGTGTGAATGGCAGCTGCTAGAACTTTAATTTCAGGTCTGAAGTGAGGTGGCTAAACGCAAGGCCTTTAATTAAAGCCATTAGGAGCCCATAAAGCTGCTGGCACCGTGCTTGGCTCCGGAGTGTTCCCTCCCAGCAATTAGCACTTCAGGCACGGGGCTCTGGCATCTCTCTGCTCCTCCTGTAGGAGTCTGATCTCTAAAGGCTTTTCAGACTGAGGGTTCTTGGGTGTTGGGGCTAATCAGCTGCTCAGATCCTCCTTTGCTGCTCCTGAGCATAGAACTGGCCAAATTGAAGGTGAGAATTCCATGTTAAGTCATGGAATGAACCGGGTTGGAAGAGAGCTCCAAGCTCAGCCCTGCCCAAGCAACCAGACCATGGCACTAAGTGCCCCAGCCAGGCTTGGCTTCAACACCTCCAGGCACAGCCACTCCACCACCTCCCTGGGCAGCCCATTCCAATGCCAATCACTCTCTCTGCCAACAACTTCCTCCTGGGAACTTCCTCCTTGCTTCCTGGGCAACCTGTGCCAGTCTCTCACCACCCTCACTGCCAAGAACCCTTTCCTCACATCCAGTTTCAATCTCCCCTCTGCCACTTCAAACCCATTCCTCCTCCTCCTCTTCTCATCACCAGACCTTGTCAATAGTCCCTCCTCAGGCCCCTTGGAGCCCCCTGCAGATCCTGCAAGGCCACTCCAAGCTCTCCTGGAAGCCTTCTCCTCTCCAGGCTGCACAGCCCCAACTCTCTCAGCCTGTGCTCAGAGCAGAGCTGCTGCAGCCCTCTCAGCATCTTGGTGGCCTCCTCTGGACTGGCTCCAACACTTCCATGTCCTGCTTGTGCTGGGGGCTCCAGAACTGCACCCAGGGCTGCAGGTGGGGTCTGAGGAGAGCAGAGCCAAGGGGCAGAATCCCCTCCCTTGCCCTGTGCCCACACTGCTCTTGCTGCAGCCCAGCACAGGGTTGCTGTCTGGGCTGCACTCACACTGCAGGCTCCTGTGGAGCTTTGCATCAGCCCAGACCCCCAGGGCCTGTTCCTCAGGGCTGCTCTCAGCCATTCCTCACCCAGCCTGGAGCTGTGCTTGGGATTGCACTCACCCAGGTGCAGGACCTTCCACTTGGCCTTGTTGAATGCCCTGAGGTTGGCCTGGGCACAGCTCTGCAGCCTGTTCAGGTCTCTCGGGATGGATCCCTGCCCTCTGGCAAGTTGCCTGTGCCCCCCTGGAGCCACAGACGTGGAGCGTTGCTGTGACCCAGGTGCAGGACCCAGCACTGGGAGGGTTTAGAGTGGGAGCTTTACCTGCGTGACTGCTTGTGGCAGCTGCTGGAAGTGTGGCTGCAGAAGTGGGTTTGAGGCTTCAGAGCCTTCCCACGAAGCAGCAAACCTTTGTGTGCAGAGGGAGGCTGGGTCTGGCGTGCCCTGCAGAATGCAGATTTGCAGCTTAGCCTTTAGGAAGGAGAACAGAGAGAATTGAGAAGTCACCCAAAGCCCAGACTCCTTCAGACTGTGATCATCAAAGCTAACGAGGAGTGGGACTTGTGAGAGGGTGACTGAAATGTGTTCGTGGTGATGAAGAAGGGAGGCAGGAAGGGCTGGAGTTGTCATTCATGGCGCTGATATTCCTCACCACGGGCTGAGAAGTCTCAGGTGAGGCATCAGCAGCTCCTGGTGATGTGGTTTTATTCCTCTCCATGCCTGTGCTCTCCTCCTGGAGTCTATAAATAGCTGCTACCACAACCTGCTCTGGCTCCTCTCTGCTCCTACTTGTTAAATAACAACTTTGTGCTGGAGCCAACAGAGTAATCAAGGGAGAAAAAAAACCCAACAACCCACCCCAAACTATCTTGGGCTCTCCATCTGATGTCTCACTTTCAGAAGGAAGTTTTAAATAATGAATTAACATCTAATTTTCATCCTCCTGCCAATGCTCCCAGCCTATGGAGCTGCCTTAATAAGGACTCAGAGCTGCGAAGGACACCTACTGGCACAGCTCACAGCCTGCTTCCCAAGCCTGCACAGCCTGTGGAGGTCTACGGGGCTGGTGTGCTAGAGTCAGAGGATGGGTTGGGTGGGAAAGGGCTTTGAAGATCGTCTTCTTCTAAGCACAGCTCCAGGCTGGGTGAGGAATGGCTGAGAGCAGCCCTGAGGAACAGGTCCTGGGGGTCTGGGCTGATGCAAAGCTCCACAGGAGCCTGCAGGGTGAGTGCAGCCCAGACAGCAACCCTGTGCTGGGCTGCAGCAAGAGCAGTGTGGGCACAGGGCAAGGGAGGGGATTCTGCCCCTTGGCTCTGCTCTCCTCAGACCCCACCTGCACTCCTGGGTGCAGTTCTGCAGCCCCCAGCACAAGCAGCACATGGAAGTGTTGGAGCCAGTGCAGAGGAGGCCACCAAGATGCTGAGAGGGCTGCAGCAGCTCTGCTCTGAGCACAGGCTGAGAGAGTTGGGGCTGTGCAGCCTGGAGAGGAGAAGGCTTCCAGGAGAGCTTGGAGTGGCCTTGCAGGATCTGCAGGGGGCTGCAGGAGGGCTGGGGAGGGACTATTGACAAGGGCTGGGAATGAGAGAAGGAGGAGGAGGAATGGGTTTGAAGTGGCAGAGGGAAGATTGAAACTGGATGTGAGGAAAGGGTTCTTGGCAGTGAGGGTGGTGAGACACTGGCACAGGTTGCCCAGGGAGGTGGGAATTGGCTCCTTCTCTCTGGTCTTGGGTGATAGAAGGAGAGGAAATGGCCTGGGATTGTGCCAGGGGAGGGTTAAGTTGGAGATGAGGAAGAAATTCTTTGGTGCTAGGGTGGTGAGACACCAGCCCAGGCTGCCCAGGGAGGTGGTGGAGTCCCCATCCTTGAAGGTGTGCAAGAAACATGTGGCCATGGTGGGGTTGGGACAACAGCTGGACCTGATGCTCTTAAAGGTCTCTTCCTTCCCAGGCTATTGCAGCTGCTTCTGTAGCTGTGTTTTTGGTGACCAATTCCTGTAGCTACAAAAACAGTTCACATTTCCCTGGGCTAAACCTAAACAAATTCACTGTGGGGAGCAGAAATGATCACAGAAGCACAGCACCATGCAGACTGGCACAGCCCCTCAGGGTCACCAAGCCCAACCTGGAACCCTACTCTACAAGATTCACCTCAAGCCATAGCCCCAAGCACCACATCCAAACCAGCCTCAAACACAGCCAGGGTGGGGCACTCCACCGCCTCCCTGGGCAGCTCATCCACAACATAGAATCACAGAATCAGGCAGGGCTGGAAGGGACCACAAGGAGCAGCCAGTCCCAACCCCCTGCCATGCCCAGGGACACCCTACCCTAGAGCAGGCTGCACACAGCCTCAGCCAGCCTGGCCTGAAACACCTCCAGCCATGGGGCCTCAACCACCTCCCTGGGCAACCCCTTCCAGCCTCTCACCACTCTCATGCTCAACAACTTCCTCCTCACCTCCAGCCTGACTCTCCCCACCTCCAGCTTTGCTCCATTCCCCCCAGTCCTGGCACTCCCTGACAGCCTCAAAAGTCCCTCCCCAGCTTTTTTGTAGCCCCCTTCAGATCCTGGAAGGCCACAAGAAGGTCACCTGGGAGCCTCCTCTGCTCCAGCCTGCACAGCCCCAACTCTTTCAGTCTGTGCTCACAGCAGAGCTGCTGCAGCCCTCTCAGCATCCTCCTGGCCCTGCTCTGGACACTCTCCAGCATCTCCACATCCCTCTTGTCCCAGGGGCTCCAGAACTGGATGCAGTACTCCAGGTGGGGTCTCAGCAGCACACAGCAGAGGGGGAGAATCACCTCCCTGGCCCTGCTGCCCACACTTCTGCTGCTGCAGCCCAGGCTCTGCTTGGCTCTCTGGGCTGCAAGTGCACACTGCTGGCTCCTGTTGAGCTTCTCCTCCACCAAAATAACCAGCCCCACCTCAAGCTCTTTCATGCCCATTGGAGAAAAGGCAGCAGCCTACATTTGCTGTCAGGATCTACTCCTTTCCATCTTCTTTTCTGGCAGCTTGGATTCCTCCAGAGCAGAGCCACAGCCAAGGCAAACAGTGGTTGGGTTTTTTCCCTCTCCCTTTCTTTTTTCCAGTGGGTGACTTTTATTCTGCTCTTTTCTTCCTCCTGGATTTGTTTGTTCTTGCACTCCCCTGTTTGTGCACCCAAATTTGTTCTTCTCCAGCCTGGGTTTGCTTTGGGCAAATATTTTTTTATTGGCTGAGTAAATAACCAGAGCTATGGAAAGTGAACTTTGAGTCCTCTGCTGGAGATGTGATTGCCCTGCCTGGGGGGGGTGGGGGGAGGTGATCAAGATTGACAGGGCCACTGACATTTGGGTTGATTTGGCTGCAGTGGGTTTGGTCATGATGGGTTCAACCTGTGTTTTAAAACCAGTGACTTTTTGACTGGTGGAGAGGTTGGGAGAGGCTCACAGAATCAGTCAGGGCTGGGAGGCACCACAAGGATCATCTCGTTCCAACCCCCCCCTGCCCTGGATCAGTTGCTGTAGGTACCTGGCAGCCCTCCCATTGAGCTGTTGCAGCTGGTGAGGAAGAGGGTTTGGGGAGCTGTGGGTTCACCCACTGGGTGAAAGGTAGCATCACAGAATTCCTTGTGTCAGGAGACAATTTAGGTGTGTGGATAATCAATACCTGAGCCAGGAGCTGTGGAGCCTTTGGGTGTTACAGCAGCAAGCAGGTTGGAAAAGACCTTCAAGGCTGAGTCCAAGCTATCACCTAACAGCTTCTAATGAACCAGACCATGGCACTAAGTGCCCCAGCCAGGCTTGGCTTCAACACCTCCAGGCACAGCCACTCCACCACCTCCCTGGGCAGCCCATTCCAATGCCAATCACTCTCTCTGCCAACAACTTCCTCCTCACATCCAGCCTAGACCTGCCCTGGCACAGCTTAAGCTGTGTCCCCTTGTTCTGTTGGTGGTTGCCTGGCAGAAGAAACCAACCCCACCTGGCTACAGCCTCCCTCAGGTAGCTGCAGACAGCAATGAGCTCTGCCCTGAGCCTCCTCTTCTGCAGGCTGCACACCCCCAGCTCCCTGGACTGAGTAATGTTCTCCAAGTTCTTGGAAGTGGTCTTCTGGTCACCTGGAGATCAGAGTCAGCACCTCCTGCTTCAACATTTCCCAGTCCCAGTGCAGTGAGGGTTGGAAGTGGCCTTTGGAGAACATCCAGTCCAACCCCCATGCTGAAGCAGGGGCACTCACAGCAGCTCAGCCAGGACCACAATGTGCAGGTGGGTTTGGAATCTCTCCAGAGAAAAAGGCTCCACAAACCAAGTCAGACTGTCAGGGAGTGATAGGACTGGGGGGGATGGAACAGAGCTGGAAATGGAGCAAAGCTGTGAGGAGAGACTGAGGGAGTTGGGGCTGTGCAGGCTGGAGCAGAGGAGGCTCCCAGGGGACCTTCTTGTGGCCTTCCAGGATCTGAAGGGGGCTCCAAAAAAGCTGGGGAGGGACTTTTGAGGCTGTCAGGGAGTGCCAGGACTGGGGGGAATGGAGCAAAGCTGGAGGTGGGGAGAGTCAGGCTGGAGGTGAGGAGGAAGTTGTTGAGCATGAGAGTGGTGAGAGCCTGGCAGGGGTTGCCCAGGGAGGTGGTTGAGGCCCCATGGCTGGAGGTGTTTCAGGCCAGGCTGGCTGAGGCTGTGTGCAGCCTGCTCTAGGGTAGGGTGTCCCTGGGCTGGGACTGGCTGCTCCTTGTGGATGGTCCCTTCCAGCCCTGCCTGATTCCATGACTCTAAGTCCCTCTGTTTGTCTCCCTAATTGCAGTCCTGGCTTCAGTAAATACTTCTCCAGATTGGTTATTTCCCACGGGGGAAGAGTCTGAAGAATTAATCTGAAACTTTGAGCTTAGTTTTTATTTTCTTTTTTGGTATTTGGTTTGGGTTTGGTTTTTTTTGCCTCTGGGAGTGGTATTTTCCACCCCCCCTCCTCTCTCCTGGGATGTGTTAGAAGCATTCCACTCCTGGAGCTCGATGGCTGTGCCCAAACGACTGCATTTATAATTCATGGCGATGCTGAACCTTCAAAAGGAGCAATGAATGAATGAATGGATGGAGATAAAAGCCAAGAAGTGGCTGCTAGAAGCTGGCAAGGGCCCCAGCAGCTCAAAGTGGGGGGGTCAGCTTGCCAGGACTTTACCTTTGTTAGCAGAGCAGTTGGGTACCAAACTGAGGCTGTTTCTCCACTTGATGCTCAGCTTGACTAAACCTTGTTGGAAGAGGCTGAGAGTTGGCTAAATCCAGGTCAGCAGAAGCATTTGAGCTTCCCAACCCTGAGCTTTGGTGGGCTCCATGCGTGGTGCCAGGCAGAGAGAACAGTGATGTTCTCCAGATGCAGCTTTGGGCAGCAGTTGGGTTTGGTGGTGTATCTGTCAGCTCTGCTCAGGCTGTCATTGAATCACAGCTTGGGCTGGGCTGGAAGGGGCCTGGAAGATCCAACCCCTTGCCATGGCCAGGGACACCTTCCACCAGCCCAGCTTGGCCTCATCCAGCCTGGCACTGAGCACCCTCAGGTAGGGGACATCCACAGGCTCCCTGGGCAGCCTGTGCCAGTGTCTCTCCAGCCTCACTCTCAATTTCTTCCTCCTCTCCAGTCTCAGTCTCCCCTCTCCCAGCAAAAACCTCATCCTGGCACTCCCAGCCCTTGTCACAAGTCCCTCCCCAGCTCTCCTGGGGGCCACTTCAGGTCCTGGCAGGCTGCTCTAAGGTCTCCCTGAAGCCTTCTCCTCTCTAGGCTGAACATCCCCAACTCTCTCTGCCCATCCCTGTAGGAGAGGCTCTCCAGCCTCTGATCATCCTGTTGCAATCCACCTCCCACTAACCCAAGGCTAACTCCCACTAGCTCCCTTCAGCACCTCCAGGAAGGGGACATCTACAGCCTCCTGGGCACTTGTGAGGGTGTCTGGGCTGGGGGTAAGCTAAGCAGCTTCCATGCCCCAACCCCAAACTGAGTGTCATCATCATGTCATTCCCTGACAGAAATCCCATTCCTGGTTGTGCTGTGGTGAGCTCAATCTCCAGATCTGTAGGAGTCAACTTGCTGTGAGGTCTTTGTTCCTTCCAGGTGAAGGTGTGGGTCAGAAATGGGTTAACTCACTCTGGGACACAAGTTCCTTGCCTGTACCAGGCAGGACCTTCATGTCTGCATCAGCTTATCCAATGTGCTGCCAGTGGCAGAGATTTCTTCATTATCTCCTTGGAGAGCATCTCCATTAATAGGCAAATTGAGACTTCTGCCTTCATACTGCTAAGAGGCTCTGACTTGCTCCATGTGTGCTGCCTTCTGAGCATGTGCAGCCTGTCAGCTGCTCAGCTCAGTCTGCCTCCGACCTGGGGAGCTGCTCTGCAAGAGGCTTAGTGAAGAATGTAATGTTTGATAGGTGTTTAAGGAGGTTGGGGAGATCATTTCCTCAGGCAACAGCCACTGGGACAGCTCTATTTTGGCACAGCATCCTAGCAGCAGCCAGGTTGGAAGAGAGCTCCAAGCTCCTCCAGCCCAGCCTAGCACCCAGCCCTGCCCAACCAACCAGACCATGGCACTAAGTGCCCCAGCCAGGCTTGGCTTCAACACCTCCAGGCACAGCCACTCCACCACCTCCCTGGGCAGCCCATTCCAATGCCAATCACTCTCTCTGACAACAACTTCCTCCTCACATCCAGCCTAGACCTGCCCTGGCACAGCTTCAGGCTGTGTCCCCTTCTTCTGTTGCTGGCTGCCTGGCAGCAGAGCCCAACCCCACCTGGCTACAGCCTCCCTGCAGGGAGCTGCAGACAGCAATGAGCTCTGCCCTGAGCCTCCTCTTCTGCAGGCTGCACACCCCCAGCTCCCTCAGCCTCTCCTCACAGGGCTGTGCTCCAGGCCCCTCCCCAGCCTTGCTGCCCTTCTCCAAACACCTTCCAGCACCTCAACATCTCTCTTGGATTGAGGAGCCCAGAACTGGACACAGCACTCCAGGTGTGGCCTGAGCAGTGCTGAGCACAGGGGCAGAAGAACCTCCCTTGTCCTGCTGCCCACACTGCTCCTGAGCCAGCCCAGGATGCCATTGGCTCTGCTGCCCACCTGGGCACTGCTGCCTCCTCTTCAGCTCCTCTCTACCATGACACTGACAGATTTCTGCTACTCTGAGGTGTGAGTTGAGTTGCAAGAGTTGGGGCTGTTCAGTCTGGAGAAGAGAAGGCTCCAAGGAGACCTCAGAGCAGCCTTCCAGGACCTGAAGCGGGCTACAGGAGAGCTGGAGAAGGACTTGTGACAAGGGCTAGGAGTGGCAGGATGAGGGACAGTGGCTTTGAGCTGGGAGAGTGAGAGTGGAGAGGAGGAAGAATTTGCTTAAGAGTGAGGCTGGAGAGACACTGGCACAGGCTGCCCAGGGAGGCTGTGGATGTCCCCTCCCTGGAGGTGTCCAAGGCCAGATTCTATGAGGCCTTGAGCCACCTGGGCTGGTGGGAGGGGGATGAGCTGGAACTAGATGAGCTTTAAGGTCCCTTCCAACCCAGTCTATGACTCTGTCTGCACAGAGAGGTCTTGGTTTGCTTTGTGCCAGCCACAGGAACCTCTCCAATGGGGTTAAGGGAATGGAGAGCTGGAAGGAAATGCCTGCCTGGGCTGATTTGCTTGGGGAAAAGGATGGAAGGGCAAGGGGAAAATCAGAGCAGAGCTGCCAAGGCAAGCTGACCTGCTTCTCTGCCTCCACTTCATCTGCCACTGATGGCTCCCTCCTCTCTCCTCTCTTCTATCCCACCCCCTCCTCCTTCCCTGCGTGCTTCTTGCAATGCTTTCTGTCACCCATCGAGTTAATCCCATCAAGCCCAAGCCATGAAACCACTTCACACCATATTGCATCAAGCCAGCCTGGCTGTGCTCTTTGATTTAGTTTGATCACTAATCTAACCTGATTTGACTTGCTGGAGTGCAACATATGTCAAGTGGAAAACAAGAAGGGGAATCTATTTGTTAAGTGCAGCTAAGACAAGCTTGGCTTTGCTTCTGGAACAAGGAAGAAACCAGGTGAGCCTGCAGCAAGTGGGGGCTGTGCAGCTCAGAGGAGGCACTTAGTGCCATGGGTGGGTTAGTTAGAAGGTGTGAGGTGATAGCTTGGGCTGGGGAGGGAGTATTGACAAGGGCTGGGCATGAGAGGAGGAGGAATGGGTTTGAAGTGGCAGAGGGGAGATTGAAACTGGATGTGAGGAAGAAGTGAGGGTGGTGAGACACTGGCAGAGGTTGAGGGTGGTGAGACACTGGCAGAGGTTGAGGGTGGTGAGACACTGGCACAGGTTNCTTTTCCAACTGAAGAGTCCTGTGCATTGCACAGAAGGGTCCTGTAGCATGGTCAGGATTGTGCCAGCTGGAGGCTGAGAGGGACCTGGGCACCTCCTGCAAGGAAAGGTTGAGTTAGCAGGGAGGGCAGGGTTGGACTTGGTGATCTTCAGAGGTCCCTTCCACCCCCTCCCATCCTGTGACTCTGTCCCATGCTTCTGAGCCCAGGAGCTCTTTGGGTCCCTTCCAAGCCCTTCCAGTTTGTGACTGTGTCCTGTGCTCCTGTGGCTGTATGGTTTAGTTCATATGAAGGGGTTAGGTGATAGGTTGGACTTGATGATCTTAGAGGTCTCTTCCAAGCTGGCTGGTTCTGTGACTTAGAAGGAACTTCTCCTCTTCATCTTTGTGCCCATTGCCACTCACACTGCCTCTGGGCACCGCTGAAGAAAGCCTTGGTCCTACCCTTCTGCCACCCACCTCTGATCAGCATTGCTCAGCTGCCCTCTGGGGCTGCTCTTCTGCAGGCTCACAGACTTTGCTGCTCACAGAGCTGCTCCAGGCCCCTCTGCAGCTTCCCCTGGGCCTCTCCCCAGCAGTTCCCTGTCCTCCTCGAACTGGGCAGCCCAGAGCTGGAGCCAGTAGCCTCTCTAGGGGAGTGTAGAGGTGGAGGAGAACCTCCCTTGGCTTGCTTGCCACAATATCCCATAAAGATGTTTTCAAAGGGGTAGGAGGAGGAAAGACAAAACCTTAATGCATCAAATGAGTGATTCACTGCAGATTACTCAGTGAGATCTCCCAGCAAATGATGACTTTTTGGCTGCAGCAGGCAGGAAGTGGATTAATCTGGTTTGTAGGACTGTCTGTCTTATGGAAATGAGCGTGGAGAGATGTCCTCGCTGGGAAATTGCTGCTTCAAGAGCTCTGTATTAAGAGATTAATGACTGCATTATGAAAATTTAATTGCACATCTTCAAAGCAGCTCTCCCAACTCATCAGAACAGTTCCTGTTGCAGGGAGTCACGAGGAGGTGTTTAGGGTTGTTTAAACTGTAGAAGTCGCAAAACTCCCACAGAGGTCAGAACCCACAGTTAGAGGAGAATGGGCTGCTGGGTGGCCTTTTGGCTACTAAAGGAGTTCCCCATGGGGCAGCAACGTGGCCCTGGGGCCAGGAAGGCCAAGGGGATCCTGGGGTGCATGGAGAAGAGTGTGGACAGTGAGCCAAGGGAGGTTCTCCTCCCTCTCTGCTCTGCCCTGATGAGACCACAGCTGGAGGACTGAGTCCAGTTCTGGGCTCCTCGGTTCAAAAGAGACAGGGAACTGCTGGAGAGTGTCCAACAGAGGCCATGAGGATGATGAAGGGCCTGGAATATCTGTGTGATGAGGAGAGGCTGAGAGCCTGCAGAAGAGCAGCCCCAGAGGGCAGCTGAGCAATGCTCAGCAAGAGACAAAGGAGCTGTGGGGGGCAAGAGGCTGGGGCCAGGCTCTGCTCAGTGCTGCCCAGGGACAGCACAAGGGGCAGTGGGCACAGACTGGAGCCCAGGAGGTGCCATGTGAGCAGCAGGAGAAAGTTGTTTGTTGTGAGGGTGCTGGAGGCCTGGAGCAGGCTGCCCAGAGAGG
>WAAF01015010.1:50165-60957 GCA_013400475.1 Tricholaema leucomelas
AGTGGCTCGGGCGGGCTGAGTTCTGGAGGGGTTGGGTAGGGATTGGCTCTGGAGGGTTGAGTTCTGGAGGGGTTGGGTTGGGATTGGCTCTGGAGGGTTGAGTTCCAGAGGGGTTGGTTGGATTTTGTTGGCTTTGGAGGGGGCTGGGCTGGCTTTGGAGGTTTGGTCTCTGGTGGCTTTTGGGGGGGTTGGGTTTTTTGAGGGTTCCTTTGGGGGTTGAGGTTGGTTTTGCTGTTGGTCTTGTTCCATTTTTTTGAGGCTGGGTTTTCTGGGGGTTGGTTTTCTTGGGGGTGACTTTGGTTTGGTTTGGGGTTTTGGGGTTGGTTTTGGTGGGGGGGTTGGGGTTGGTTTGGTTTGTGGTTTGGTTCCTTTAGTTTTGGTTGGGTTTTTGTGCACTTTGGTTGCTCCATTGATTTGATTGTCATTGTTGTTGGTGGTTTTGGTGCTGAGGTCTGGGATTTGGGGATTTTATGGTTGGTTTTGGCACTGGTGAGGTTTGGGAGGGGGTTGAGTTTGGTTTTGTTCCCCCTGAGGGAATAGCATGGCTTTTTCTTACCAGTCACAGAAGATGAAGAGCTTGGGGTTGGTCACTCTGGAGAGAATGAAGTTGAGGGGAGACCTTCTGCCTCTCTACAACTCCCTGGAGAAGAGGATGCTCAGGGCAGACCTCATTGCTCTCTGCAGCTACCTGAAGGGAGGTTGGAGCCAGGTGGGTGTTGGTCTCCTCTCTGCCATACCAAGTGATAAGGTAAGAGAAAACAGCCTCAGGTTGCACCTGGGGAGGTTGAAGTTGAGTTGTTAGGAGAACTTTCTTCACTGAAAGGGGTCTCAAATCCTGGAGCAGGCTGCCTAGGGAGGTGGTGGAGCCTCCATCCTTGGAGGTGCTTGAAAGAGGCAGAGATGTGGTGCTGAGGGCCAGCAGCCCAGCACATGCTTGGCACCAGAGTTCATAGACTCACAGAATCAGCCAGGTTGGAAGAGAGCTCCAAGCTCAGCCAGCCCAACCTATCCCCCAGCCCTGCCCAACCAACCAGACCATGGCACTAAGTGCCCCAGCCAGGCTTGGCTTCAACACCTCCAGGCACGGCCACTCCACCACCTCCCTGGGCAGCCCATTCCAATGCCAATCACTCTCTCTGCCAACAACTTCCTCCTCACATCCAGCCTAGACCTGCCCTGGCACAGCTTGAGGCTCTGTCCCCTTGTTCTGTTGCTGCTTGCCTGGCAGCAGAGCCCAACCCCACCTGGCTACAGCCTCCCTGCAGGCAGCTGCAGACAGCAATGAGCTCTGCCCTGAGCCTCCTCTGCTGCAGGCTGCACCCCCCCTGTTAGGCAGTGTTTGGGCTCAGTGATCTTGCAGGTCTGTCCCAACAAAAAACCCAACTCTGTCTGCATGAGGCTGAAGGTTTGGGACTGGTCCCTGTGCCCTGCTGGTTCTCTGATCTCCATGGCCATGCTGCATCTGTTCCTCAAACCCAAACCACCCCCCAGGGGAATGCTCCAAGCTGGTAGACTGAAGGCAAAACTCCCTCCTCGACCACAACTGCTTCGTGTAAGGAAACAACATATTGAAGTGGGGCAAACATCTGTGTGAAGTGGAGCACTCAGGGCTGGAGTGATCCTGGTGGCCTCTGGTTGTGGAAGCTGCATTTGGTGCGAGGGGAAGCAGAGGAGTGAGGCACTGCAGGGAGCTGCTGGGCTTGTGCTGAGCTGTTTTGATAAGCCCTGGCTAAACACCCCCCAAATTCACTGCCTCCCATAGGAGCTTGGAGCCTTTCAGGGCTTCCTCTTAAATATTCATTAGGAAAGAAGGGCTCCAGGCAGAGCTCCAACCAGCTGGCATGTTGGCTACCAAGCCCTTCAGAAATAGGATTTCAGGGCTTGCACATGTTTACAAACCAACCACTCCTGGCATGTGTGAACTTTCTCTCCCTCCTCCTCCTCCCCCCAGCCCACCTCATGGATAAAAATACCAAGCAGTTGGTTCTAGAGGAGCCTGATGGCACTGGGAGTGCTGCTCCAGAGCTCACTGCCACTCTGCAGGCAGCTTCTGCTGCTGAGCCACAGGAAGCACCTCCAGAAATAGCTGCAGACAGCTCCTTGGAAGACCACTGGAAGCAGGACACTTGGTGGGGGCTGAAATAGCTGTTTAAGAGGATGGATCACAGACTGCCAGGGGCTGGAAGGGACCTCCAAAGCTCCCCTGCCAGAGCAGCATCACCCAGAGCAGATTACACAGAAACACCTCCAGACAGTGAATACCTCCAGAGAGGGAGACTCCACAGCCCCCCTGGGCAGCCTGTGCCAGGGCTCTGGCACCCTCACAGGGTTAAAAATCCCTCCTCAGGTTCACATGGAACCTCCTGTGCCTCAAATTCTACCCATTGCCCCTTGTCCTTTCTCTCTCTCCATCTCTAAGGGGCAGAACTGAAGTGAGACCTGTCCTGGAGCAGCTGATTCACCTCACAGGACCTGAGTGCAGCTCTGCAGATCCAGGATGGAGGTAAAACCTCTGCTTAGCCCTACACTGCATGCTCCCCACCCTGGGGGACAAGCACCCACCACCCTAAACCCATGAAGGAGGCAGCTGCACCTCCTTCACAGGCAGAAGGCCACATCTGAGATCCCCAAAGGGTGACGTGAGGCTGAGCTGCTGCAGCAGGGCCTGGGAGTGCTGGTGGGCATCAAACTCCTCAGCAGCAGCCTGCAACCTGTCCCTGTGCCCAGGAGTGCCAGTGGTGTCCTGAGCTGTGGCAGGCAGAGTGTGGCCAGCAGGGCAAAGGAGATCTCCTGCCCATCCACTCTGCCCTGGTGAGGCCACAGCTGGAGGCCTGGGTCCAATTCTGCATCTGCCCAGTTCAAGAGAGCCTGGAAAATGCTGTGGAGAGAGCCCAGGGCAGGCTGCAGAGCTGCTGAGGGGCCTGGAGCAGCTCTGTGAGCAGCAAAGGCTGAGAGCCCTGGGGCTGAGAGCCTGCAGAAGAGCAGCCCCAGAGGGCAGCTGAGCAATGCTCAGCAAGAGACAAAGGAGCTGTGGGGGGCAAGAGGCTGGGGCCAGGCTCTGCTCAGTGCTGCCCAGGGACAGCACAAGGGGCAGTGGGCACAGACTGGAGCCCAGGAGGTGCCATGTGAGCAGCAGGAGAAAGTTGTTTGTTGTGAGGGTGCTGGAGGCCTGGAGCAGGCTGCCCAGAGAGGCTGTGGAGTGTCCTTGTGTGGAGAGCTGCCAAGGCCAGCTGGGCACTGTGCTGCTGGGCAAGCTGCTGGGGGTGCCCTGCTTTGGCAGGGGCTGGGCTGGCTCAGCTCCAGAGGTCCTTTCCAACTCAAATCATTCTATGAACCTGTGGAATTAAACCACAGAATCATTAAGGTTGGAATCTCCAAGACCTCTGAGCCCAATCATTAGCCCAGCACCACCAAACCATATCCCTCAGCACCACATCTGCACAGCTTTTCAGTCCCTCCAGGAATGCCCTTTCCTGGGCAGCCTGTCCCAGTGTTCTCTGCCGGTCTCTCCTACCAAGCTCCTCATTTTCATGATGAGCTCATCAGATGGCCCAGAGCAAAGGGCCCCTGCCATGCCAGCTGGGTTGGAGCTAGGTGATCTTCAGGGTCATAGAATCACAGAATCAGCCAGGCTGGAAGAGAGCTCCAAGCTCAGCCAGCCCAGCCTAGCACCCAGCCCTGCCCAACCAACCAGACCATGGCACTAAGTGCCCCAGCCAGGCTTGGCTTCAACACCTCCAGCCACGGCCACTCCACCACCTCCCTGGGCAGCTCATTCCATGACTCCAATGAGTGTTTCCTTCCGCTCCTCTTGCTCTCAGCAGACCCCAGAGGCAGCCTAATGCTCTGCACTTGGAGGCAGCAGCACCCCCTGCTTTTAAGCAGTCTCAATCCTCTTGTCCCACTTGTCACGAGGGGTTGTGTAAGTCCTCTGAGCAGCCCCTGAACGTTCAGAGAGGAGCTGCTCATGAAGGATGATCCCAGAAGCTCCTTCACATTATCCATGTTCCACAATGTGGAGACAGAGCTGCTGTGAGGCTGAGGTGGTTAAATAAGCTACCAGCCTGCTGCCAGCTCTGTGTCACTGCTGTCCCAGACTGGTGTCAGACAGGTCTCAGAAGGCAGGCAAGAGCCTGGGTCTCATCCTTTAGGGCTTCCCTGCCTGCTAGAGCAGGCAGCTGGTTCTTCCCCTTCTGCCAAGCCCTGACAGGTCTCCCTGCTGCAGGCCTGCAGAATGGCTTTGAGCAGCTGCAGCCTTCTCCTCCTTGCTGTCTCCCTCTCTAACTGTCAGGCCCTGTGCACTGAGCTGGTTGTGTGGAGCAGCAGCAGGTGAGAGCATCCCCTCCCCTGCAGGCAGCCCTGGGGGATGCCCCCAGGGTGGGTAGCTCTCTGAAGACCCTTGCCCATCACAGGCCATTTCCCTTTCAGTCCTCCATCTCTGGGGGGGGTGAGAGTGGTGGAGCCGTTGCCATCTGTATGCTGCTGCTGGCGCCAGCAGAGCTCCTCTGGCAGGTATCTGCTCCCCATGGGCCTCCCTGTGCAGAGAAATTTCTAGTTCAAAGGCTCTGCAGAACTCCTCTCAACTGAGCTTGTCCAGGGAGACCTCTGAGGCAGCCAGGAGCTTGTTGCTGAAATCCCTGGATCTGTAATTACAGCAAAGCTCTGCCTGATGTGGATCTCCATCCCAGGGGGACCCTTGGGGGCAGGGCCTGAGTTCTCCTCTGCTTCACTTCTTTGCTTCCTGCCTTTTCTTTGAGGGTTCCTGAGGCTCACCTGCCCTTCAGACTGCAGCCTGCATGCAGGAGGGAGGCTGGGAGCTTTCTTTTCCCTTGCTTTTACTCGTTGCTAGAGTAGGGATTTAGGCTGAAGTGTAACTGTCTGCCATAGCCACCTGCCCAGCAGCACCAGGAGACCTTCCCAGGGTGCTGCCAGCAGCCACAGGCACGGCTGGCAACTCGACCAAGCTCCTGGTGTGCACCACAGACTGGCAGAGAAGGTGATTTGCTTGGACTTCAGATGGGCAGACAGAACCCAGCATGGTGGGGGGTGGAGGAGGGGACCAGCTGAGGAGCTGCTGATGGGTGCCTGGCTGGAGCTGTGAGGGTGGCAGTGGCAGGTTTGCAGTGGGTCTGGGATGGCTTCTTCCTCCTCCCTGAGCAGCAACCTGCCCCAGCCACGGTGGGGAAGTCATGGACACTGTCCCCTGCTCCTCTGCAGGATCCCAGCGTGGCAGGGGCTTGGAAGGGGCCTCTGGAGATCATCCAGCTCCAGGCACTTGAGCTGTGTGATTTGGTTTGTGGATCAGATGTGGTGGAGGCTCCATCCCTGGACAGGTTTGATGGAGCCCTCAGCAACCTGATCTAGTTGGAGGTGTCCCTGCTGACTGCAGGGGGCTTGGCCAGGATGACCTTGGAGGGTCCCTTCCACCCCAGTGCATTCTGTGACTGTGTGAAAAGTGATTTGAGGAATGCTCAACAGAACCTTCCAGCCCCAGGACCCCAGCATGGAAGGGCTGGGAGGGAGCTCTGGAGCTGAGCCAGCCCAGCCCCTGCCAAAGCAGGGCACCCCCAGCAGCTTGCCCAGCAGCACAGTGCCCAGCTGGCCTTGGCAGCTCTCCACACAAGGACACTCCACAGCCTCTCTGGGCAGCCTGCTCCAGGCCTCCAGCACCCTCACAACAAACAACTTTCTCCTGCTGCTCACATGGCACCTCCTGGGCTCCAGTCTGTGCCCACTGCCCCTTGTGCTGTCCCTGGGCAGCACTGAGCAGAGCCTGGCCCCAGCCTCTTGCCCCCCACAGCTCCTTTGTCTCTTGCTGAGCATTGCTCAGCTGCCCTCTGGGGCTGCTCTTCTGCAGGCTCTCAGCCCCAGGGCTCTCAGCCTTTGCTCCTCACATCCCCAGCTGGACCTGTTTGCTAGCAGAAGGATCCAGTCAGGTGAAGGGATGGAGCTACAACTTCTTGTTGGAGAAGAAAAATTATGCTAATGCCTGAAAATGTTAATTGAAATTGATCAGGTTTGCTGCATGGCCTGGAAGGTGCTGAGGGGAACAACATAATTAGACAGCAGAACATTAGCTGAGGGCAAAGCAGTGAAAGAGAGGAGTGAAGGATGCAGAGAAGCAAACAGCAAAAGGCTTTTAGGTTTCATTTTTAGTGCCCCCCCCTTATAAAGGCTGATTCCCCCCCAGACCCACCCCAAGACCCCACAGCTCCTATGGGAATTAGGAACTGGAGTGAGGCTGGAGATGAGGAGGGAATTCTGGAGAGTGAGAGTGGTGAGAGACTGGGACAGGTTGAGGGTGGTGAGACACTGGCACAGGTTTCCCAGGGAGGTTGTGGAGCACAGAAGCACCCAATGTGATCAAAGATCACATTGGGTGCTTCTGTGCTCCACAACCTCCCTGGAGGTGTTCAAGGCCAGGTTGGATGAAGTCTTGAGCAACTTGGGCTGGTTGGAGGTGTCCCTGCCCATGGCAGGAGCTTGGCACTGGATGAGCTTTCAGGTCCCTTCCAACCCTAACCCGTTCTGTGCATCAGAGCCCTTCTCTCTTCTTTCCCTTAGCACTTTGCATGCACAGCTTTGCAAAGAAAAACCTGTTTGAAATCTCTTCCCTGAGTCCCATTTCCTTACCCAGCACTGAGGAAGTCATTGATCAGTGATTATTTTCCCTCCCTTTCTGCTCTGTCCCACTGGAGCCTCTCAAAGCGATGCCTGCTGGAGGAGCTGCTTTAATTCGGAGCGATTTATTCTGCTCAATGGAAGCTTTAGGAGCAGCTTTAAGGATCAAGCAGCTTTAAAGACTCTTATCTGATAACTGCTCTGTGATTGGGTCACAATTAGAACATCAAATCGTTTCCTTGCCCTCTTCTCCACCTTCAGCATCCCAGGATGGTCTCTTTTTGCCACATCATGAGACTGGCACATCCCCAAGCAGGTCAGGAGTGATCGTGGAAATGTAGGCTGCTGCTTTGTGTTGGAAGGGACAGCCCCAACAGAGCAGGCTGCTCACAGCCCCGAGCACCCTGACCTGCAGTGGTGCCAGCCATGGAGCAGTGATTGGCATTGGGATGGGCTGCCCAGGGAGGTGGTGGAGTGGCCGTGCCTGGAGGTGTTGAAGCCAAGCCTGGCTGGGGCACTTAGTGCCATGCTCTGGTTGGTTGGGCAGGGCTGGGTGCTAGGCTGGGCTGGCTGAGCTTGGAGCTCTCTTCCAACCTGGCTGATTCTGTGACTCTGCTGCACTCCATCCTGCTGCCTGTCACTGGTGAAGACACCAAGCAGCTTGCATGCAGCCATTGAATCCCATCTGGAGCAACCATGGCCTTGGAACTCTGAGCCCTGCTCAGATGCTGCTGAGGGTCAGCAAATTCATTCTTTTTTTTCTTTGTCACCCCATTCCTGCTTCCTTCCTCATTTCCCACACAGCTTCCCTGGCTGCCCAGCCTCTGTCCCAGCCATCTCTGCCCAGGTGAACAACTCCTCTGAGCCGGCAGCGATAGATTCTGTGCCGCTTTGGCAGCTCAGCTCAGCGTGCAGAGAGCTGTTGGAAGGTGATAGATGCTGATTAGACCTCCCCCCCCCCAAAAAGAAAAGGGGAGGAGGAAAATCTCTGTTTGGGCCTTCAAATGGTGTCTGGAGAGGCAGGCTGAAAAATGGCAGCGGTTGAGAATTGAGTCAAGAGGGGGGGAAAGGGATTGGTGCCGACTCCAGCAGCTGCTGCTTGCTCTGCCAGCTGGAGGAGGGGGGTTGGATATTTTGGGGGGGGTTGTTTTGTTTTTAACAGCTGCCAGCCAAGAAGGTACCCCTGGGAGCTGAGCTGTTTGACATTGCAGGGGTGAGGAAATGGATGCAGTTGGTCAGCAAACCTCTGCTGCCTCTCTCGGTCTGCCCTGGCCTCCTGCCACTGCCAAACAGTTTAGCTCAGGGGGAGCAGGGAGGTGGATTGCTGCTGCTGCTGTTGCTGCTTTTGTTCCTTGACAGCTTCGAGGATTTTCTGGGGGTTGGCTTTTTGGGGTTTTGTCTGCCTGGTTTTTGACAAAGGCAGGATCAGTGTTCCACCAGACTTGCTTTGTGTCTTCCCAGCCTTCCCCTGGGAATTCCACCACATCTCTCAAGGTGCAGGCACAAAGGGGCAACCAAAAGCTCAGAAAATGGCTGAGCACAAACCCCCAATCACTGCACTGGGGCTGGCCAGGACTCAAAGGCTTGTCAGAGATGATCCAATCTTTTCATTAGCTCCTGCTGAATCCTCTCCCTCTGAGTGTTGTTGCCCTCTGCAGAAGTTAAGAGAATGACCTCTTCATTTCCTCCTCCTTTTCTATTGCCTGCTCAAAGGCACTGAGTCTTGCTTACTGCTGCTTTCTCATTGCTCATCCTCTTGTTTTCCTCATGCTTTACTCAAAGCTGGTCCATCAGGATGCCTCTGATTGGGAGTTGTGCTTTCTCAAGGCCTTGACTCTTCAGATGTGGAACACAGAACCATAGAATCAGCCAGGTTGGAAGAGAGCTCCAAGCTCACCCAGCCCAACCTAGCACCCAGCCCTGCCCAACCAACCAGACCATGGCACTAAGTGCCCCAGCCAGGCTTGGCTTCAACACCTCCAGCCACGGCCACTCCACCACCTCCCTGGGCAGCCCATTCCAATGCCAATCACTCTCTGCCAACAACTTCCTCCTAACATCCAGCCTAGACCTCCCCTGGCACAGCTTGAGGCTGTGTCCCCTTCTTCTGTTGCTGGTTACACCTCCAAGCCCCTGAGAGCTCTGTGGGCAGCTTGTGCTTGAGGATCTTCCTGGAAGCATTGATCAGCCTGGAGAAGAGGGCACTTAGAGGGGGCCTTATCACTCTCTACATCTACCTGAGGGGAAGTTGCAGTCAGGTGGGGGTCAGGCTCTGCTCCAAGGCAGGCAGTGACAGGACAAGAGGGCATGGTGTGAAGTTGTGCTAGGGGAGGTTGAGGTTGGATAGTAGGAGGAACTCCCTCAGGGAAAGGTGATTAGGCTCTGGGCCTAATCACCCAGGTGGGTGGTGGAGTCCCCATCCCTGCAGGTCTCCACGAAAAGCTTGGCTGTGGCAGCTGGTGGCATAGGTTGGCTGATGCCCTGCTGCTGGGTCTCAGGCTGGGCTGGCTGATCTCAGAGGTCTTTTCCACCCTCAGTGACTCTGTGATCAGCTCACAGACCCCCAGCTCTCAGAGCAGCCTGGTTCCTCTGCTCAGTGTTGTTGTAGGGAGGGCAGCTCCTCAGCCCCAGGCGTTGATGCCCAGGAACCAGAGTGGTGCTCCTGGGGGAGCTTAGAGCTGCATTGCAACAGCTGCAGGGGCTCTGCAGGAAGGCTGTGGAGGGGCTGGGGGAGGTGGGATGAGGGGCAGTGGTGTGGCACTGGCACAGGGCAGAGCTAGCTCCTGCTGAGCATTGCTCATTGCTCAGATCCCCTCTGGAGCTGCTCCTCTCCAGGCCAAGCAGCCCCAAGGCTCTCAGCCTTCAGTGTGAGGAGGATCCAGAGGTGTCTCGCAGGAGACCTTTCCAGAGTGCTGCCAGCACCCACGGGCACGGCGAGGAGCTCACCACAGAGAGTCAGCAAAGGGGACTTGCTTGGACTGCAGAGGGACAAACTGAACCCCAGCAAGGTGGGGACCCCGAGGGACCTCTGGGGATCACCCAGTCCAACCCCTCCACCTGCAGCAGCTCGCCCAGGATGGCAATGGCCAGGACTCACTAAGCACCTTGGAGAGGAGCAGGCTGCAGTGGATCCCTCAGCTCATCCAGCAGCTCATTGTCGTTCCCAGCTACCCTGTAGCCCCCATCACATACTGCAAGGCTGCTCTAAGGTCTCCCTGGAGCCTTCTCTTCTTCAGGCTCAACCACCCCAGCCCTCTCAGCCAGCATTCACAGCAGAGGTGCTCCAGCTCTCTGGTCATCTTCATGGCCCTTCTTTAGACCTCTTCTAGTTTGATGTCCTGGTGCTGGGGGCTCCAGAGCTGGCCCTAGCACTGCAGGTTGGGCTCTCAGCAGAGCAGAGGGGCAGAATCCCCTCCCTGCTCCTGCTGCCCACTCCACTGGGGATCAGCACAGGACACTGCTGGCTCTGGGCTCCAACTGCACTTTTCTGGCTCATCAGCCAGCACCCTCAGGTCCTTCTCCTCACCACTGCTCTCTATCCACTCTCCAGCAGTGCTCTGCATCCTGGGCCTGTGTCAGTCTGAGTTCACCAGAGTGCCTGGCAGCCAACCAGAGCAGTCAGCTGTGTGGAAGCGATTTTACAGCTCAAATTGGCTTGCTGGGGCTGGGAGAGCCTTTGGATTGTGATTTCCTCAGAGGAATAGATTGATGTGACACCTGAGATGACAGGCAGGGATGGATTCTGAACTGCCACCTTCAGCTCTTAATTAGCTGAAGTAATTCTTTTGAAGCAAGTGTGGCTGTGGCTGCCTCTGCTCAGTCCCAGGGAGATTAAAGAGTGCTTCACTTTCCCTTCCCCCCCCCACCCCCATGTTACTCATGTCCCAGGGGTGGGCTAATCCCTGTAATTACACCACTTTAGCACTGCTAGGCAGGTGCCATCCCCAGTGGCACTGGGATCTTCAGCAGATCACTGGGAATATTTCAGCAGGGCAAATGTCACTGCACTTCTGATCCAGCAGCCAAGGACTGCTCCAGGGGGCTGGTTCCTTGGCCACCAAACTCCCCTCACTGCTCCTTAAATAGTTGGAAAAGCCTGGCTGGGGCACTTAGTGCCATGGTCTGGTTGATTGGATAGGGCTGGGTGCCAGGCTGGACTGGATGAGCTTGG
>WAAF01015010.1:63112-90479 GCA_013400475.1 Tricholaema leucomelas
GCCTCTCAGTCTAAGAAAGATGTTGAGGTGCTGGAAGGTGTTTGGAGAAGGGCAGCAAGGCTGGGGAGGGGCCTGGAGCACAGCCCTGTGAGGAGAGGCTGAGGGAGCTGGGGGTGTGCAGCCTGCAGCAGAGGAGGCTCAGGGCAGAGCTCATTGCTGTCTGCAGCTGCCTGCAGGGAGGCTGTAGCCAGGTGGGGTTGGGCTTTGCTGCCAGGCAGGCAGCAGCAGAAGAAGGGGACACAGCCTCAAGCTGTGCCAGGGCAGGTCTAGGCTGGATGTGAGGAGGAAGTTGGTGGCAGAGAGAGTGATTGGCATTGGAATGGGCTGCCCAGGGAGGTGGTGGAGTTGCTGTGCCTGGAGGTGTTGTAGCCAAGCCTGGCTGGGGCACTTAGTGCCATGGTCTGGTTGGTTGGGCAGGGTTGGGTGAGCTTGGAGTGGTGGAGGCTCTGGATGTTGGAGGCTCTGCATGGTGGAGACTTTGGACTGAGCAGTGCTGGATTAGTGGTTGGACTTGAGGATCTGAAAGGTCTCTTCCAACCCAAATGAATCTCTGACTCTATGGATGGAAGAGGGAAGACCACAGGGGCCCAAGCCCATCCCTCACTGCTCCATGAAGGTGTTAACTCAAGGACAGTAAGGTTCACCTTCTCTTTCTGGCAGGTCAAAAGCTCGAGGGGCAGCATTTGCTGTCACCTCTCTGTTGGGACCATGGGCAGGTGCTGCTGGCTACCCCAGAACCCTGCTGTGATCGAGAGGCCTCTGCTGGTGTCTGAGAAGCTGCTGAAGCTTCCTCACTGTCCCCAACCTGGTAGGTTACATTGCTCTTCATCTTCTGCAGCCCTTCAGCCAGACTTGGCAGGGAGGGACCACAAATTGGTTTTGTCAAGGCCTTTCATGTGCAGATCCATTTAATTAGGAGAGGGAGTGGGTTGTTTTCACCAGGGGGCTGCAGCTTGTCCTTTTTTCCCTCCTTCCCAGGATTAAAAATTAACAATGTTTGCTGGCAATTATCATGAGTGATTTGTAGCTTGATTGCAGCAGGCGCCTGCAGATCACCACAGTCTGGCCAGATGCTGCCAGAGACATCCTGAGGTAGCCTTGCTCGAGGATGAGATCATTTTGCTGCCTCAGAACTTAGTGCTGCCTTCATCTTTATTGCAACATCTGCCACGGGCAGCCAGCAGCTTCTGAAGGGGAGAACAGGGGACCTGGAGGTGGACACAATGCACCCACTCACTGCTCGAGATGGAGTCAAGTTGGAGGGTTGAGCAGTGATGATGGGATGGGGACCTGCTGGAGGGTTGAGCAGTGATGATGGGATGGGGACCTGCTGGAGGGTTGAGCAGTGATGATGGGATGGGGACCTGCTGGAGGTTTGAACAGTGGTGATGGGATTGGGACCTGCTGGAGGTTGATCACTGATAATGAGATGGGGACTTGTTGGAGGATTGAGCAGTGATGATGGGATGGGGACCTGCTGGAGGGTTGAGCACTGATAATGGGATGGAGACTTGCTGGAGGTTGAGCACTGATAATGAGATGGGGACTTGTTGGAGGATTGAGCAGTGATGAGTGTTCAGGATCAGGTTGGATGAGACCTTGAGTGACCTGTTCTAGTGGGAGGTGTCCCTGCCTATGACAGGGAGGGGTTGGAACTGGATGAGCTTTGAGCTCCCTTCCAACCTAACCCATTCTATGATTCTCCTACCTTGCTAGGAAAAGCTTTTGCATGGCATATTTGTTGGGTGTTTTTACTATTGAAATCACAGAATCACAGAACCAGCCAGGTTGGGAGAGAGCTCCAAGCTCAGCCAGCCCAACCTAGCACCCAGCCCTGCCCAACCAACCAGACCATGGCACTAAGTGCCCCAGCCAGGCTTGGCTTCAACACCTCCAGCCACGGCCACTCCACCACCTCCCTGGGCAGCCCATTCCAATGCCAATCACTCTCTGCCAACAGCTTCCTAACAACATCCCTAATATGTTACTATTTCTTGTTAGTTTGTTGTGGTTTTTTTAACTATTGTAATTTTTTACTATTTGTTTTGTTGTTGTTGTGTTTGTTGTGGTTGTGGTGGTTGTGGTTGTAGTGTTGGTTGTGGTGGTTGCTGTTGTGTTTGTTTGTTGTTGTTGTTGTGTTTTTTGTATTTGGTGTGGTTGTGTTTGTTGTGGTTGCTGTTGTTGTGTTTGTTGTGGTGGTTGTTGCTGTTGCTGCTGTTGTGGTTGTTGCTTTTGTGGTGGTTGTTGCTGTTGTGTTTGTTGTGGTTGGTGTGGTTGTGTTTGTTGTGGTGGTTGTTGCTGCTGTGGTTGGTGTGGTTGTGTTTGTTGTATTTGGTGTGGTTGTGTTTGTTGTGGTTGCTGTTGTTGTGTTTGTTGTGGTGGTTGTTGCTGTTGCTGCTGTTGTGGTTGTTGCTTTTGTGGTGGTTGTTGCTGTTGTGTTTGTTGTGGTTGGTGTGGTTGTGTTTGTTGTGGTGGTTGTTGCTGCTGTGGTTGGTGTGGTTGTGTTTGTTGTATTTGGTGTGGTTGTGTTTGTTGTGGTTGCTGTTGTTGTGTTTGTTGTGGTGGTTGTTGCTGTTGCTGCTGTTGTGGTTGTTGCTTTTGTGGTGGTTGTTGCTGTTGTGGTGGTTGTGGTTGCTGCTGTTGTGTTTGTTGTTGTGGTGGTTGCTGCTATTGTGGTTGTGGTTGCTGCTGTTGTGGTTGTTGTGGTTGTTGCTGCTGTTGTGGTGGTTGTGGTTGCTGCTGTTGTGGTTGTAGTGGTTGCTGCTGCTGTTGTGGTGGTTGTGGTTGCTGCTGTTGTGGTTGTAGTGGTTGCTGCTGTTGTGGTGGTTGTGGTTGTTGCTGCTGTTGTGGTGGTTGTGGTGGTTGCTGCTGTTTTGGTGGTTGTGCTGGTTGCTGCTTTGTGGTTGTTGTGGTGCTTGTTGCTGCTGTTGTGGTGGTTGTGGTTGTTGCTGCTGCTGTGGTTGTTGCTGCTGCTGTGGTTGTTGCTGCTGCTGTGGTTGTTGCTGTTGTGGTTGTTGCTGCTGTTTTGTTTGTTGTGGTTGTGTATTTTTCTTGCTACTGCACTGTGTTCAAACCAAACTAAAGAGAGGAAACACCAAGTAGGAAGGAAGGTAAGAGAGGCAGGGCTCATAACAAAGCCTGATGGAAATGCTGGCTCTGTCCAAGTGCTTCATTCCTGCCCTGCCGCCCTTCCTCGCCGAAGCTTCCCCTCCCCCTGCGCCGGCTCTGGGTGGCAGCAGGAAGCAGGACTGTCATCATCTGCAGGCCATTCTATTAGTACATTGTCAGGCCATGGTCATACTTCTGGCAGCACTGATTCAATTCCATTTCCACCTCCACACGGCTCAGCAGTGACCTTGACATCCTTGGGCAGCGCCGAGGGGAGCGGCGGCGGTTGGGCAGGCGCAGCTGCCAAGCTGTGCGCTGCAGTCTCCTGCTGCTGGCTGGGAGCTGAGGTGGGGAGGGGGATGGGGGTGTGCTGATTGTTAGGGTCCTTTCCTCAGCCTCTCTGCTTGTTGGTTTTAACGACCACAAACCCAGCAACCAGCCTGGCAGCGAGGGTGGGGAGACCCTGGTGCAGGTTGAGGGTGGGGAGACCCTGGTGCAGGTTGAGGGTGGNTTTAAGGTCAGATTGGATGAGGTCTTGAGCAAGCTGGGCTGGTGGGAAGTGTCCCTGCCCACGGCAGGAGGGTTGGCACTGGATGATCTTGAAGATCCCTTCCCAACCCAATCCATTCTGTGATTCCACAATCCATAGTATCAACCAGGTTGGAAGAGACCTCTAAGCTCACCCAGTCCAACCTAGCACCCAGCCCTGGCCAATCAACCAGACCATGGCACTAAGTGCCTGATCCAGGCTTTGTTTGGACACCAGAACCCTGGAACCACACAACTGTTGCTGGCTTAATCCATTTGTTTTTTATCTGTGCCCCTCTCAGAAATCAGTGAAGCTGCATCTTGATCTCCATCCCCCAAACCCAGTCAGGTTGTTCCTTTTTCTCTGGCCAGCCTGATCTAGGCTAGGGTGTCCCTGCCCATGGCAAGGGGGGGTTGGAACTGGATGATCCTTGTGGTGCCTTCCAACCCTGACTGATTCTATGATTTTTCCCCAAAAAGGATCTCTAAATCCCTGCCTCACCTTAACCTGTGGCTTGGAAAACTCACAGCCCCCATGGTTGTCTGGCACCTGGACCAAATTGCAGGTTCCCCTACCTCTGCCCAACCCTTCCCCCACCCCACCACATCAAAAGCCACCGAATTAAGCCCCAAACTGCTGCATTCCTTTCTCCTGGTTTCTTCCTTCTCAATCGTACTGCAGCAGTGAGTTAGAAAGGGATGGACTTGAGCTTCCCTGAGCCTTTCAGGGGTTTTAATCCTATGGCCACCGGGATTTCAGCCTCCCCAGCAGCTCAAAGGCTGTTTGAAGCAGGGTCCATTATCTAATTTTTTTTAATGATCTCCCAGACAAAGAGAAGGGCTCTTAATTGGTGGCAGAGGTGGGCATCATTATCATGCATGGGAACACTAAAAGGCAAAAATTGCACCAGCAGAGCCCAAAAAGTGGAATCTGCAGGCAGAGTGAGCTAAATCGTGTCCCTGGGGACGAAATGGTGCAGTAATGGATGTGGGAGATCTTCTCCCCTCTTCTCTTGCTGCTTTGTCCATTACTGCCTGGGCAGCTGCCCATGTGGCCATTAGTGCCTGCGCCAGCTGTAGGTGTGCAGGGAAGCATTAGGGGCAGGTAGAGCTCTGGCTCCACTTCCACATGGGTTTTGTGATTCATTCTGTGCTTCCAAAGGGTGGGGGAGAGAGGCTGAGCAGAGAGCAGCCTGCAGGTGTGGAGTGGCTCCTCAGCGTGGCACAGCCACCTGCACAGCGTGGGCTAGGAGTGCACTGACTCTGATAGACACAGAACTGTGCAGGTATCTCATTTTAAGGTGTTCACAGACTCAGAGCAGGGTGGGGTAGGAAGACACCTCTGGAGCTGAGCCAGCCCAGCCCCTGCCAAAGCAGGGCACTCCCAGCAGCTTGCCCAGCAGCACAGTGCGCAGCTGGCCTTGGCAGCTCTCCACACAAGGACACTCCACAGCCTCTCTGGGCAGCCTGCTCCAGGCCTCCAGCACCCTCACAACAAACAACTTTCTCCTGCTGCTCACATGGCACCTCCTGGGCTCCAGTCTGTGCCCACTGCCCCTTGTGCTGTCCCTGGGCAGCACTGAGCAGAGCCTGGCCCCAGCCTCTTGCCCCCCACAGCTCCTTTGTCTCTTGCTGAGCATTGCTCAGCTGCCCTCTGGGGCTGCTCTTCTGCAGGCTCTCAGCCCCAGGGCTCTCAGCCTTTGCTGCTCACAGAGCTGCTCCAGGCCCCTCAGCAGCTCTGTAGCCTGCCCTGGGTTGTCTCCAGCAGTTCCCTGCCTCTCTTGAGCTGGGCAGCCCAAAACTGGACCTGGCATTCCAGCTGTGGCTCGAGTAGGGCATAACAGAGGGGGAAGAGAAGCTCCCCAGTGGTTGTGTCACCTCCGTGGGGAGCCCATCAGTGCCTCCTCTCTGCATGGTGGGAGGGAGCAGGAGATGCTGAGCAGCCTTGCAGCAGTCCTGGCTGCTGCTGCAGGCACCATCCCTCAGGGTGGCTGCTGCGCCTCGGCAGCCGTTTGTCTCAAGCCCATTTGCACCCAAAGCGTGTCTGGCTCTGGAGCAAGCCTGTTCTCCAGAGAGGAGAGAAGCCCTCATGGTGACAGGACAAGGCAGGGTGGCCCTGCCACAAGAAAAGCTGAATGGAACTGGTAAGGTCGAGGGCAGCACAGGCTGCAGTCAGGCTTTGGGAGCCGCCTTTCCCTGCTCAGCGCTTCGTGTGTCACCTCTCGCTGCCCACGTCCCTGGTGGTGCTGGTGGCAGCTCTGGGGCACATGTGAGACAGAGGATGTGAAGTGCACAGGGTGGAGAAAGGGCTAAAACCTAATGGTGAATGGAATGATTGTGCTGAGAGGTATTGAGCCAGGGCTTGTGATCAGAGCCTGGGCAGCAAGGTAAGGGAGGGGACTCCTCAAGTCTGCTCTGCTCTCACGAGACCCCACCTGGAGTGCTGTGTCCAGCCCCTCTAAGAGTGGGTCCAGAGGAGCCCACAGAAGTGACCCAAGGGCTCAAGGGCTGCAGCAGCTCTGCTATGAGGACAGGCTGAGGGAGTTGGGGCTGTTCAGCCTGGAGAAGGCTTTCAGGAGAGCTTGGAGTGGCCTTCCAGGATCTGAAGGGGGCTACAGGAAGGCTGGGGAGGGAATACTGACAAGGTCTGGGAATAAGAGGAGGAGGAGGAATGGGTTTGAAGTGGCAGAGGGAAGATTGAAATTGGATGTCAGGAAAGGGTTCTTGAGAGTGAGGGTGGTGAGAGACTGGCACAGGTTGCTGTTGTGGTAGGCCTGATAGGCCCAGAATAGGCTTGTACATGTCCTGCCTTGCCTAGGCAGGCTTTTCTGCTCCACCAGAGAGGCAGGCACAGGAAGAGGACACAAGAGAAGCTGGAGCCAGAGAGCCTGGCCTGCCCAGGGCCCTGTGGTGTAAGGTACACACACTTAGCCTGTGCCTGCCTAGTGCCAGGCCTGTGCTGTTCCCAAATTGGGGAAGAGTGAGCCTGTGGCTTTGCCTGATATGGTAGGGTTTGGCTAACTGCCATCCTGATTGGCTGTTCTATGTCCAAAGGGCAATCAGTCTCTGCCCACACTGACACAAGGAGACAGGCAGGTGAGCAACCTGCTTTTGCTTTGCCGCTCTGCTCCCCTGCTCTTTGCCTGCTCTCTCTGCTGTGCCCAGCCCTGCTGCTCTGGCACACTGCCTTATTGCCTGCCTGCTAAACTCCACTGCTGCCAGTTACCAGGAGCAGACCCTGGACGCCTGCACGCGATCAGCCTGTGTGGCCAGGGTGACATGGTGCTGAGACTGCACCACATCTGCCTCTGCACCTGAGGGTCCTGCCTAGAATCCCTGGGCATATGCACAGGTGGTCCAGAAGAAGCCAGGAGCCAAGGGCAGAGATAGTCTGCGTCCTGTCCCCAGCAGCCGGGAAGATCCAAGCCTCAACATCCAACAAGACAGAGTCCCCTGAGAGCATCTGGGCACTGTCTGGACTGTGAGTGAGTAATAATAATTTGTGAGTAAATACTTCAGTGCCTCTTTGTAATTCTCCACTGCCTTCTGCCATGGAGCAGGAGGAGCTCCTCGAGCCCATCTGCTGGGAAGTGGCACACTGACCGCAAGCGGCGTTTGACCTCCTCTTCCAGCTCGGTGACCTGTTTCTATATCTTGCTGGTTATTGCTAGATCAGGATATCACCTTGAGTACTGTGTCCAGTTCTGGGCCCCCCAGTTTAAGAGGGACATTGAGATGCTTGAACGTGTCCAGAGAAGGGCAACGAGGCTGGGGAGAGGCCTCGAGCACAGCCCTACGAGGAGAGGCTGAGGGAGCTGGGATTGGTTAGCCTGGAGAAGAGGAGGCTCAGGGCAGACCTCATTGCTGTCTACAGCTACCTGAGGGGTGGTTGTGGCCAGGGGGAGGTTGCTCTCTTCTCTCAGGCAGCCAGCACCAGAACGAGAGGACACAGCCTCAAGCTACGCCAGGGGAAATTTAGGCTCGAGGTGAGGAGAAAGTTCTGCACTGAGAGAGTCATTGGACACTGGAATGGGCTGCCCAGGGAGGTGGTGGAGTCGCCGTCCCTGGAGCTGTTCAAGGCAGGATTGGACGTGGCACTTGGTGCCATGGTCTAGCCTTGAGCTCTGTGGTAACAGGTTGGACTTGATGATCTGTGAGGTCTCTTCCAACCTTGCTGATACTGTGACACGATCCCTAGAATGTTCCAGCACCGTGTAAGAACCCAAATCTGGTTAGAATTAGTGGCCAGGGGTGGTGAGAGTTCTGAGTAGCAAAATTAATCCACAAGATTAACGTTGGCAAGTATCATCTCGCGCCAGTTAGCTTCCCTTCTGCGACAGTTGCCCAGGGACACCTTGCAGCTGCCTGCCTGTGCCTGAGGGGGGCTCCAGCAGAGCTGGGGAGGGACTTGCTCCAAAGGCAGGGCGAGGGCTGATGGCCTGTGTGGAAATACTGATTTGGGTGTCAATTCTGTCAGCCTTCAGAGGCTTTCCGAGTCTCAGGGGATGCTCTGGAAGCATCCCAGCGTCTGCCTCTTACGGGAGACCAGGTGCTCTGGAGCAGGCAGCCCACAACAGCATCAGTTTCCTACTCTGCATTGGAAATACCTGCCTGAGCCTCATCAGCAGGCTGGAATGGGCTGGCACAGGGAGGTCTGAGGCTGCATTTCATTGCAGAGCACAGGGAAGTCCTGGCAGATAGCTGCAGCCTGACGTGTGGCTGTGCTCAGAGCTCCACGTCCCAACCAGAGTCGTTCTGAATGTTCTTTCTTTGCCTCGCTGCTACCAGTGATGCAAACTGAAGCTTTACCTGAGCAGGGATTAGGCTTTTCCATGTTTAGCTTGAATCACTCAAAGGAAAGTGATCTGGAGGGAGGGAGGGGAAAAAAACCCAACCCTCCAACCCCCCCTTGAACACCAACATCTCATTTGAGTGCTGTCTCCTAAACGCTGAGAGTGATTTTGCTCCTGCCAGCAGTGCTTTGTTTAAAATCAGCTTATGTTTAGCATACAATGAGGAGGAGGAGGAGGGAGCAGATTTAATAATTTCCTTATGCTTCCAGAGGTTGTTGCTGACTTTATTATTTGCCAAAGTGCCAGGACTGACAAATTATCCAATAAGAGAGAGCTGAAGGCAAGGCTGCTGCTGCCGTAAAGCTGGATTAGCTTACAGAGTGTCCTCCTTCTGTGCCACAGGAGGAGTAGCTGATCCTCACCAAACCACTTGCAGATCTTTTCCCTCCTCCTTTTTCTTCCTTCTTTTGCTTGCTGGCAGCTGGGGGTGAAGACAAGGAAAGGGAAGCGTTCAAAAAGGGAACTTGTGTGGAAGCTCGGGGAAGGGGAAGGGAAAGGATTGGGTGTGCAGAGCATCCTGCGGGGAGCTGGGTTGTGGTGTGGAGGTGTGAGGCTGAGGCTGCCCTGGTGTGAGCCAGAGCAGGGCTGGGGCTGGGCAGGGCTGGGATTGTGTCCTGGCAGGGCAATATTCATACAGAAATTAATATTCAGCATTCATGATGATTATTAACTTCCCATACAGACTGCCCAGCTCAGGCTCTGCTCAGGAGGCCCTTGCTGGAGTCCAGGGCAGCTTGGCACAGCCAGGGGCTGCTGCCAGCAGGCAGAAGCTGATGGGCAGAGCTCCTGCCAAGGGCTGCCATGCACAAAGGCTCAGCCCCATGCTTGCCCCTAGCCACACCAAGGGCACTGCCACAGTTGTGCCACCCCTTGAGGGGCAGCAAGGCAGAGGTGGCACCTGTGGGGAGCAGCAGCCAGCACAGGTGAGCCTCAAGTGCCCACCAAGACATTGCAGCCCAGGGAGGGCATCTTCAGCAGCCAGCTGAGGGATGCCCAGGGCCAAGGCTCTTCTTGCCTGGCTGTGTCCCAGCAGGACTCTGTCCCTTCTGCCTTCCATCCCCATCCCTCTGCTCCTGACCTCACTGCCACAATCCAGCTCCTGAATCTGCTTCCCATCTGCTGCTGAGTGCAGGCTGGGCCTTGCCCAGTGCCTGCCCCAGCATCAGTGGTGCCAGTGGTGCCCTCCTTGCCACCAGGGCTTGGGTTGGCTCTTGCCTTGTGTCTGTGCCTCTATCCCATGGCACTGTTCTGCTTTCCATCCCAGCTGGCTGAGTTTCTTTCCCACCCCAGCAGCCTCTCTCCCTTCTTCCCTCTGTGTTCCCTTTGGGAATGCAGAGGAGCTCCTGGGGAGCCTCTGGCACTCAGCTGCTGCCCAGCCCTGCCCCTGGACATTTTCCTGACTGTTTTTTTCCTAGCTCCAAATTTCCCCTCCTTTTTCTAGATCCCTGTTTTCTGTGATCCTGGCAGGGAAGTCCTAGCAGCACCTCCTGGACGACAACTAAGGGCTGACTTCACAGCAAGCTCAGCGCTGGCTGGGGGCTGCTGTAGGGAAGCAGAACTCCTCCCAGCTGGCAGTGAGGGCTCCCCAGCACTTGTTTGTTTGCTTGTTTGCAGTTCACAGGACGAGAGAGCAGAGCCAGGCTGCTGTCTCTTGCATGCAGGTGTGCACCTTTGATGTGCCTCGTGGCGTGGCACAGAGACCACAGCGCTCCTGTGCCGACCGATGCCCGCGGGGGGAACACCAGTCCTGAGCCCTGCTACAGGCTCTGCAAGGGGTGGTGGTGGGGGGCAGCTGGGATGAGATTCTCTGTTCTGCCGTGTTTGGGCTGTGTTAAGCAAAGTGCTCCCCGGGGAGCACTGCCAGAGCCTCACTGATGGATGAAGGAAGGAATCTGAAGTGCTGCTTTGATCTGGATGTGCACTGGGAAAGCTGAAGCATGGCAGCGTAGCTGCAGTGACACAGCTGCTGTGCTGCCAGGGCACAGCTGAGTTGAGTTTGATGGTTCAGAAGGTGACAGGGCAAGTCCACAGTGCTTGAACTGCTCTGCAGGGCCACCCCTCCTCCCCTCTTCTCCAGTCTCAGGTGATGGAATGAGGGGAGATGGCCTGAAATTGTGCCAGGAGTGGGTTAGATTAGAGATGAAGAGCAGTGTTTTTCCCTGCAAGAGTGGTCAGGCACTGGCACAGGCTGCCCAGGGTGTGCAAGAAAGGTGTGGCCGTGGCACTTGGGGCCATGGTTTGGTGGCCATGGTGGGGTTGGGTTGCTGGTTGGACTGGATGAGCTTAGAGGGTTTGGCAACCCAGACAATTGTGTGACTCTGTGAAATGGGAATGGAAGCAGTGACTTAGCCAGCAGGAGCTGCAGGAGGTGACACAAGAACACAGGACAAGCACACAAACCATTGGCACTGCTGAGGTGAGGGATGCTGCAGAGAGACTGCTCCCAAAGGCCTGCAGGGGCAGGACCAGGGGCAATGGCTTGGAAATAGCAAGAGCAGATTGAGACTGGCTGTGAGGAACAGGTTCTGCAGCAGGTTGCCCTGGGAGGATGTCTGAGGCTCCATCCCCGCAGGTAGTCCAGTCCAGGCTGGCCAAGCAGCCTGCTGGAGCAGAGGATGTCCCTGCTGCCTGCAGGGGCTTGGGCTGGATGCCCTGTGGAGGTCCCTTCCGACCCAGACTGATCTCTGATTCTATAAAGTGGGAAACCAGGAGCTCTCAGGGTGACTCTGAGGGATTAGTCTCCTCCTCCTCCTCTAGACGTGGTCTTGTTGGAAGAAGAGCAAATCAAAGTGTTCCTGGAAGCAGTCATGTGAGGCTGCAGCATTTGTCAAATCCCTGCTCCCAGAGTTGAAGCCAGGGTCGTGGTGACCTTCCTGTCAGCTCTGGCTGTGAATGCAGAGAGAGGAGGAAATGTAGGGCTCAGGAGCAGCAGGAAGGGCTTGAGGTTGGCATCCTGATGGCTGCAGGCACCTCTTGGCTTCACAAAACGACTTTTCTTCTTGTAGGCTTCAAGTAATGAGCAGACAAAGAAGTGTTTGAGCTGCTGGGAGGGAGCTGTGGTCTCGGAGGACCATCTGATGGTACAGGAGCAGAACCAGGGGACAGAGTCACAGGCACAGGAGTGACCCCTCCTCTGCTCCAGAGCAAGCATCATGGCTGGAATTAGAAGGGACCTTTAAAGGTCATCTAGGCCAACTCTGCAGTAGGCAGGGGCATGTCCCACCAGATCAGGCTGCTCAGGGGTAGTGGAGTCCCCATCCCTAGAGGTCTGCCAGAACCATGTGGCCACGGCACCCGGGGACGTGGCTTGGTGGCCATGGTGGGGTTAGGTTAATGGTTGGACTCAATCTTGGAGGCCTTTTGCAGCCCTGATGATTGTGTGATTCTGTGAAGCCTCAGCAACAGGATCCAGCAGGGACAGCTCCTCGTGGGGTGGCTGCTGCCCATCCCAAGAAACACAGGCAAGGTGTGGCCATGGCACTTGGGGACATGGCTTGGTGGCCATGGTGGTGTTGGGCTGCTACTTGGACTGGGTGATCTCACCCAAACCATTCTGTGATTCTGGACTCAGTTTTGGTTATTAGGAAGAAGCTCTTTGCTAGAACACAGGAGGAGGCTTCCCAAGGGGGTTGATGAAGGACCCATCCCTGGAAAGATTTCAGGTGGAGGTGGTTGGACTTGATGAGCTTAAATGGTCCCTTCCCACCCAAACCATAGAAGCACAGAATCAGCCAGGTTGGAAGAGAGCTCCAAGCTCAGCCAGCCCAGCCTAGCACCCAGCCCTGCCCACCCAACCAGACCATGGCACTAAGTGCCCCAGCCAGGCTTGGCTTCAACACCTCCAGGCACAGCCACTCCACCACCTCCCTGGGCAGCCCATTCCAATGCCAATCACTCTCTCTGCCAACAACTTCCTCCTCACATCCAGCCTGAACCTGCCCTGGCACAGCTTCAGGCTGTGTCCCCTTCTTCTGTTGCTGGCTGCCTGGCAGCAGAGCCCAACCCCACCTGGCTACAGCCTCCCTGCAGGGAGCTGCAGACAGCAATGAGCTCTGCCCTGAGCCTCCTCTTCTGCAGGCTGCACACCCCCAGCTCCCTCTCCTCCTGGCTGCTGCATCTCCAGGTGATCAATAGCAGGGTCAGTTCATGACCTCTGCCAACTTTCTGTGCAGTTTCACCCCACCTGAGTCCAGCTCTGGAGCTCCCTGCACAAGAAGGAGATGGAACTGTCACGGAAGGTGCAGAGCAGATCACAAAGGTGATCAGAGGCTGTGGGGACAGGCTGAGAGAATTGAGGCTGTTCAACCTCTCTTCGAACCCATCCCACCCTGTGATCCAATTTTCTTTCCACCAGGATGGTCTCCCAGATGCCTACAGAGACTCAGAATCCCAAAGCTGCTTCCTTCTAGGAGCGAGTTGAAGGAAGGTGATTGATAGCCCATGACAAGGAGACCCTTCTCTGGGAAAGGGCTTTTCCCAACGAGGCTGCAGCAGCTTCCTGGGTCATACTCCTCATTTCAGCTCTTTGAGCTGCCATTTGCTATGGCTGTTAAACAGCTCTAAAATTAAAGGGTGATTACTCCAGAATCACTCCATAAAACATTAGCTGCCAGCCGCTGCTGGGCTCTTCCCTTTCCCCCCCTTTGCCTTTATGTCTTGCACCAGGCAAAAAAGAAACTGCTGAGTTTGAGCTCGAGCTGGAAAGTTCATTATGGATAATTGTTGATTAGATAGGGAAGTGAATTATAGAGAAGAGATCAGAAACATCTAATTGTCCTCAGCAGGGACGTGACGCTGCGCAGATGGAGGGAGCGTGCAGCTTGCGGTGTCAGCCGCGGCGCCGCCACTGCCAGCACAGCCCTTGGGAGCACAGCCAAGGAGGGTGGCATGGACTGACCGAGGGAGGTTCTGCTGCCCCTCTGCTCTGCCCTGCTGAGACCTCATCTTGAGTGCTGCCTTCAGTTTTGGGCTCCCCAGTTGAAGAGGGACAGGGATCTGCTGGAGAGGGTCCAGTGGAGGGCTGTGAGGATGATGAGGGGACTGCAGCACTGCCTGGTGAGGAGAGGCTGAGGGCCCTGGGGCTGCTTAGTCTGGAGTGGAGAAGACTGAGAGGGGATTGAATCAATGTCTATAACTATCTGGGGGCTGGGGGTCAGCAGGGGGGGACAGGCTCTGCTCACTGCTCCCTGGGAGAGCACAAGCAGCAGTGGATGGAAGCTGCAGCACAGCAGGTTCCAGCTCAGCACAAGGGGGAACTTCTTGCCTGGAAGGGTCCCAGAGCCCTGGCACAGGCTGCCCAGAGAGGTTGTGGAGTCTCCTTCTGTGGAGCCTTTCCAGGCCTGTCTGGATGTGTTCTGTGTGCCCTGAGCTGGATTGTGTGGTCCTGCTCTGGCAGGGGGTTGGACTGGATGAGCTCTTTGGGTCCCTTCCAGCCCCTGACATCTGTGAGCCTGTGAACAGTGGAGTGTTTCAGAGTCTCTGCATGGTAAGGGTTGGAAGGGATTGTTTTTCTGATGCTTTTGGTCTGGATTTGTCTGCTTTTTTGTCTCTTAGAAGACTGAAATCCTAAACTAATACAATCTGCTTTTATTGTCAGCATCTGGGTGGCTTGGAGCACAAATGCTTCTGTAGAGAGTGGTCTGACACCAGCTGGGGGAAGTGAAAGTGAGAGAAAGTAGAGACCTGGGAAAGGATTTGATGATTTAGAGCTTGATGGTAACTTGGAGGGGGTAAGAAGGAATTAAATGAGCAACAATTCATTAAGAGAAAGAAACCAAACTGATTTTTCCATGTCTCTATGCAACAGTGACACCAAAACCAGTGAGTAGTGATCAGGGATGTTGGGAGGTGGCAAAGAAGCCACATAACCCACAGGTACATGACCATAACCCAGGCACAGACTGGAGCCCAGGAGGTTCCACCTGAGCAGCAGGAGAAAGTTGTTCGTTGTGAGGGTGCTGGAGGCCTGGAGCAGGCTGCCCAGAGAGGCTGTGGAGTGTCCTTGTGTGGAGAGCTGCCAAGGCCAGCTGGGCACTGTGCTGCTGGGCAAGCTGCTGGGGGTGCCCTGCTTTGGCAGGGGCTGGGCTGGCTGAGCTCCAGAGGTCCCTTCCAAGCCCAGCTCAGGTTGGGATGGTTCTGTGAGAGCAGTGTGTGAGAATGGGGACAGCAAAAGGCCACTCAGTGACAGTGTGAAAGCATGACAAAGATGAGGGATGGGCAGCTGGGAGCTAACACCACAGGCAGCAGGTTCTGCTGAGGCCACTGGGCAAGGTTAAGCCTGGCCACAGGTTTTTTTTCCTTCCCCCTTTTTTCCCAAGCCTCATTACCCATTTTGCTGAACATTACAACCATTTCTCTCCTGCCAGCTTGCATCACATTCTTCAGCCTGTTAGGTACAGACCTTAGAATTATTGATCCAATGAATCACAGTGGCTGAGATGCTGCCAGCACCCTGCTCTCTGCAGCAGTGTGAGGATGCTGAAGGGCCTGGAAGTGCTGTGTGAGGAGGAAAGGCTGAGAGGAGACCTTGTTGATGTCTATAGATGTCTGAAGGGTGGGGGCCAGAAGAAGGGGCAGGCTCTGCTCAGTGGTGTCCAGGGACAGGACAAGAGGCAATGGCTGCAAGTTGGAACCATGAAGAGCAACTTGCTTGGTGTGAGGGTGCTAAAGGCCTGGAGCAGGCTGCCCAGAGAGGTTGTGGAGTCTCTTCTGGAGACACTCAAGCCCCATCTGGATGTGTTCCTGTGTGCCCTGCCCTGGGTGCTCCTGCTCGGGCAGCAGGGTTGGTCTGGATGATCCCTGGAGGTCCCTTCCAGCCCCTGCCATCCTGTGGTGCTGGAAGAGATGTGACAGGACCAGGATGATGAACTAATTAGCTCTAAGAGATCAAAGATTCCCAAGCACCTGCTGAGCCTGAGACGAGACATAAACATTAATAGGTTAGTCCTGAAGAGCTGAGCTCTTGCTGCACTCTCCTCACTTTGGATCCAGATGTAGTTAAGGGGAGGGGGAACCATAAATGAAGGAACTGATGGGTAGGGACTTACCCAGGCATGGAAGTCAGCTCTGTTTGTTAACCAGGGTGTAAAGAGAAGGCTTTGCAGGAGCAAAGGGATGCTTTTACTTCCATTGTTTCTGTGGCTCACAGCAGGACAGGGACAGCCTCTTCCTGCTCGGAAAGCACCTCCTGAAGGCGAGAGCAGAAGCCACCTGCCTTGCTGCCACGTCCTGCTGCTGCAGGGAGCTCGCAGCAGTCAGGAACAAGATGTTCTGAGTCTCAGCCAGTGCTGGAACGTCAGCTGGCTTTGTCTTCTGCCTCCAGAGCGTCACCTTTGGGTTTTGTTGGCTACTTAAAGCTGCCAGAGAAATCTTGCACGTTGCCCTGGCATCCTCAAGCAGGAATTGTCAAAGGGTCAGGGCTGGGCCAAGCAGCAGGTGGGTGCCAGAAGACCTTTGCATTAAGAAAGGGAAGAAGGAAGAGAGAGATGGATGGGCTGGGGAAGAGAAGGAAAGCAGCTTGAACAGGAGCTTTGAACAGAAGGAGCTGGGCTCAGGCTCAGAGCAGGGCAGGAAGAGAGGAGCATTCCCCAACTGCTACATGAGTACTCCATAAAAGATGAATGAGATCTGCACTTCTTTTCTTAATTAATTAATTGGGAAATCAGAATGGTGGCTGAAGATACCAAAGAAGTTAATGACATTGTAGCCACACTTCCTCCTGTGCCTGCAGAACCAGAATGCATAATTCAGAAGCTTCACAACTCCCAGCACTGAACTGGGGGTTACAGAGCTGCTGCTGCTGCTGCTGCTGAATATTCAGCCTGCCACAGAACACAGACTGGCAACCAGCTCCAGGCAACACAGCCTGGCAGGGCTGAGCTGCTCCCCT
Source organism: Tricholaema leucomelas (assembly GCA_013400475.1). Lineage (NCBI taxonomy): Eukaryota > Metazoa > Chordata > Aves > Piciformes > Lybiidae > Tricholaema lacrymosa > Tricholaema leucomelas. The sequence goes on from WAAF01015010.1 coordinate 79,490, forward strand.
GAAGGCTCCAGGGACTTGAACTGTGTGATTTTTGTTTGTTGGTGTAGCTGTCTGCCATAGCCACCTGCCCAGCAGCACAGCAGCACCAGGAGACCTTCCCAGGGTGCTGCCAGCAGCCACAGGCATGGCTGGCAACTCGACCAAGCTCCTGGTGTGCACCACAGACTGGCAGAGAAGGTGATTTGCTTGGACTTCAGATGGGCAGACAGAACCCAGCATGGTGGGGGGTGGAGGAGGGGACCAGCTGAGGAGCTGCTGATGGGCGCCTGGCTGGAGCTGTGAGGGTGGCAGTGGCAGGTTTGCAGTGGGTCTGGGATGGCTTCTTCCTCCTCCCTGAGCAGCAACCTGCCCCAGCCACGGTGGGGAAGTCATGGACACTGTCCCCTGCTCCTCTGCAGGATCCCAGCGTGGCAGGGGCTTGGAAGGGGCCTCTGGAGATCATCCAGCTCCAGGCACTTGAGCTGTGTGATTTGGTTTGTGGATCAGATGTGGTGGAGGCTCCATCCCTGGACAGGTTTGATGGAGCCCTCAGCAACCTGATCTAGTTGGAGGTGTCCCTGCTGACTGCAGGGGGCTTGGCCAGGATGACCTTGGAGGGTCCCTTCCACCCCAGTGCATTCTGTGACTGTGTGAAAAGTGATTTGAGGAATGCTCAACAGAACCTTCCAGCCCCAGGACCCCAGCATGGAAGGGCTGGGAGGGAGCTCTGGAGCTGAGCCAGCCCAGCCCCTGCCAAAGCAGGGCACCCCCAGCAGCTTGCCCAGCAGCACAGTGCCCAGCTGGCCTTGGCAGCTCTCCACACAAGGACACTCCACAGCCTCTCTGGGCAGCCTGCTCCAGGCCTCCAGCACCCTCACAACAAACAACTTTCTCCTGCTGCTCACATGGCACCTCCTGGGCTCCAGTCTGTGCCCACTGCCCCTTGTGCTGTCCCTGGGCAGCACTGAGCAGAGCCTGGCCCCAGCCTCTTGCCCCCCACAGCTCCTTTGTCTCTTGCTGAGCATTGCTCAGCTGCCCTCTGGGGCTGCTCTTCTGCAGGCTCTCAGCCCCAGGGCTCTCAGCCTTTGCTGCTCACAGAGCTGCTCCAGGCCCCTCAGCAGCTCTGCAGCCTGCCCTGGGCTCTCTCCACAGCATTTTCCAGGCTCTCTTGAACTGGGCAGATGCAGAATTGGACCCAGGCCTCCAGCTGTGGCCTCACCAGGGCAGAGTGGATGGGCAGGAGATCTCCTTTGCCCTGCTGGCCACACTCTGCCTGCCACAGCTCAGGACACCACTGGCACTGCTGGGCACAGGGACAGGTTGCAGGCTGCTGCTGAGGAGTTTGATGCCCACCAGCACTCCCAGGCCCTTCTGCAGCAGCTCAGCCTCTCAGCTGCACTGCTCTGGAATGTCTCCAGGGATGGGGCTTCAAGCACTGCCCTGGGCAGCCTCTGGCCCTGAAAGACACAGGGGCAGGGAAGTGCTGAGCCAGAGGAAGCTTCACTTCAACACGAGGAGGAGTTTTCCCCTGTGAGAGTGACAGAGCCTGGCACAGGCTGCCCAAGGAGGGGCTGTGGAGTGTCCCTCTCTGGAGACATTCAGGACCTGCCTGGATGTGTTCTCACCTGCACTGGGGAGCCCAGGACTGGCTCCATCCCTCCAGCTGCGATTTTCACTAGGGCAGGGGTCTTGGGGGGAGAAACCTCCCTGCTCTGCTTTGTGCTGGGGTGGAAGAGATGGAAGCAGTTAACAATGGTGAGTGAGATTCCCTTGCCTTTGGCCAAGCCAACACAGCCCCCAAAAGCTCTGCTCCTCCTGCTGCAGCTTTCCCAAGCAATCAGCTGCTAATGACTGCTGGAGAGATTCTCCTCTCCTCTCCAAGCCTCCTTGCAACAATTGGCAGCCACGCAGTTGTTGGGGGTTTTTTTTTGGGGGGGGGGAGGTTGTTTTGAGTCTTCTTTTGTGACTTTATTACCCGAAAGGAAATGACTAATTGGGAGTTTGTTATTATTGTTTTACAGGCCATGAAATCGAAGTGCAGAAGGAAACATTTCCCTGGGCCTGGAGAGGGGGAGGGAAATGCTTCATGTGTGAAACAGTTAAACACCTAACGGCTTTGGGGCTGCTTCTGCTGAGGCTGAGCCAGATGAAACTGGAAGCCAGGATGGAGCCCTGGAAGTGGCTGGGTTGGATAAAGCCCTCAGAGATCATCCAGCAGCCCAACCCCAGCGTGGCTCCAGGTGCCCTGCCCAGACCTCTCTTGAACGCCTCCAGGGATGGGGACTCCACCACCTCCCTGGGCAGCCTGTGCCAAAGGTCACGAGGAGCCTTCCCTGGCACCTCTCCGTGGTGCCCAGCAGCAGGGTTTCATTTGTTTTGCTGTCCTTGCTCCCGTGGGGAGAGCTCTGAACCCAGGCACAAGTGCCAGAGGGAAGGTAGGTAACTGTGCCAGTCCCTGACCACTCTTGCAGCACAGCACCAAGCTGGCACAATTCCAGGCCCTTTCCTCTCCTTCTATCACCTGATGCTAGGGAGCAGAACCCAACCACAGACCCTGTGAGGAGAGGCTGAGGGAGCTGGGGGTGTGCAGCCTGCAGAAGAGGAGGCTCAGGGCAGAGCTCATTGCTGTCTGCAGCTCCCTGCAGGGAGGCTGTAGCCAGCTGGGGTTGGGCTCTGCTGCCAGGCAGCCAGGGACAGAAGAAGGGGACACAGCCTCAAGCTGTGCCAGGGGAGGTCTAGGCTGGATGTTAGGAGGAAGTTGTTGGCAGAGAGAGTGATTGGCATTGGAATGGGCTGCCCAGGGAGGTGGTGGAGTGGCTGTGCCTGGAGGTGTTGAAGCCAAGCCTGGCTGGGGCACTTAGTGCCATGGTCTGGTTGGTTGGGCAGGGCTGGGTGCTAGGTTGGGCTGGCTGAGCTTGGAGCTCTCTTCCAACCTGCTTGATTGATTCTATTCTAATGTTATCAAACCCCTACCTCGGTGCAACCTGCTGTCAGGGAGCTGTAGAGAGCAGTGGGGTCTGACCTCACAGAATCAGTCAGGGTTGGAAGGGACCACAAGGATCATCTAGCTCCAACCCCCCTGCCACAGGCAGGGAGACCCTACCCTAGAGCAGGCTGGCCAGAGCCCTCAGCCTCCTCTCCTGCAGGCTGCACACCCCCAGCTCCCTCAGCCGCTCCTCCCCAGCCCTAGGGAGGCTCCATTGCTCCTCTGCTTTACTCCTCTCACCAGCAGGAGAAATGGGATCCCCAGTGCTGGTTTCTAGGCTTGCACCATGAGGAATGAGGCTGCTGCTGGCTGCCACCCTGATTTACCCTGTGGTGGTGTCTGCAGCAGCTGAGCTTCGTTGCAGAGCAACTCTGGAGAGACATCCTGGCCCTTTGTTTTTCCCCATAACCCCTTCCCCAGCTGTAGGTCACCAATTCTCATCTCCTTTAGGGCCTTGCTCCCACTTGGGGACAAATCAGAACCCCTCAGTTGTCTTGGGAAGCCCATCCCGAAGTGCCTATCCCAAGGGAGCTTGGTTGGGATGATTTCTCATGGGTTAAAGGAACAACAGGGCCAGGAGGCTCTGGGGGAAGGGGTTGGGTTTGTGTCCCACTGCCCGAGGGGGTGCAGGAGAGCTGGGGAGGGGGTTGTGACAAGGGCTGGGAGTGCCAGGATGAGGGACAATGGCTGTGAGCTGGGAGAGGGGAGAGTGAGAGTGGAGAGGAGTAGAAATGCTTGAGAGTGAGAGTGGGGAAGAGACTGGCACAGGTTGAGGGTGGTGAGACACTGGCAGAGGTTGCGGAGCACAGAAGCACCCAATGTGATCTTTGATCACATTCAACCTGGCACAGGTTGAGTTTGGTGAGACACTGGCACAGGTTGAGGGTGGGCAGACACTGGCACAGGTTGCCCAGGGAGGTTGTGGTGCACAGAAGCACCCAATGTGATCTTCTCCAGCTGAAGCAGTTCTACATTTCTGTCGTTCTCCTGCACTTGGGGACAGGGTTTAGTGGTGGTGGAGGTCTCGGACTGGATCTTGGAGGTCTCTTCCGCCCTTGATGCTCCTATTTCCGAGCAGAGCACACACGGTGCCAGCTGCTCACTGCAGTCAGCTCGGGCTAGTGCCGTCGGGGAAAGGAGAGCTCCCAGGGCAGATGTTTCAGTCAGCGCTGGGTGACAAGGGCAGGTCCTCCTCGGGGCCCCTGCACACCTTCCCCCGGGCCGGGTAGAGCACTCACGCCGCAGGACCTGGCGTGGTCCGCAGAGGGGTAGGGGCAGTACAGTCAGTCCTTGGGGTAGGAGGAGGTACTGCAGTTAGCTCCTGCAGCTCCTCTCCGTCCTGTCCCACCTCTTCACGCATGCTCACCGCCACCTGGTGGTCGTCTTTTGGGGTCTTTGGGAGGAAGGCCGACGTCTTCCTCACTCTGACCTCTCAACCTTTGGCCCGCCTGGCATCAGTCGTGCGCCACCTTCTTGGCGGGAGTCTCCCACGTTCTCATCTCTGAATGCAGTATCCTTCTTCCCCAGGAGAGTGTTCCGAGACCCCTTCAAGCTTAACTCTCCTTCCCTTGTGTTTACCTGATTGATGATGCTTAATATTGATCCCACAGCTAATGACTTAACCAGGCTGCTGCACTCTGTGCTCTCCACCCCTTCTCCCACATCACTGAGGCCTCCTCCTTCACCTCCTCATTTCTCTGCCCTGCTGCTCCTCTTCCTGCGCTGCCCCCTGCAGCGTTGCCCTGTTGCAGCAAAGGGGCAGACAGTGCCACTTTGCCCAGAGGAGCCCAGCGTGCCAGGAGGGAGGATGATGTTTTTCTCTGGCTGAAATGGAGCCTTAAAGAACTCTGTTCTGAGCTGAGCAAAGAGGACACAAAATGCAAGAAAATGTCCACCTTGAGAATGTGGATTTTTTTTGCCCAGGTTTTGTCTGTGTAATGCCTGGAGTCCTGCTGCTGCTGTTTGGAGTAAATTATCTCTCACCTCTTCTCTGACTCCTTCTACTATTATCTCCTCCACCACCTATTCTTCTTTCCCAAACTCATCATCTTCCTTCCTTGTCATTAAAATGGTATAAAAGAGAAAATTGCCAAGTTTGGAGGCTGAGATGGGAGGAAAACGATCTGCCTCCTGTGCCTCTGCCCAGGCTCTGCTGCTGAGTGATGCCTGCCCCGGGCCAGGCAAATCGCTGCGGGGCTGCGCTAACAGCTCTGCCCAAGGGAGTGATTTCTGGTGAGTGGTAAACACCTCGCCAGTCCTTCTGGCAGGGCTTTCTGCTTTGGGGTCAATTAATAAGGTTTTGAATGTTCTGGAGGCTTGGGGATGTTGGGTGCTGAGCAGCTCGCCCTGAGCTGGCAGTGCCCTCCTGCAGCCCAGCAGGCAGCTGTGTGCTGGGCTGCAGCCAGAGGAGTGTGGGCAGCAGGGCAGGAGAGGGGATTCTGTCTCTAGGCTCTGCTCTGCTCAGACCTCACCTCCAGTCCTGCTCCCAGTGCTGGTGTGCCCAGCAGGAGGAGGACACAGCTGCTGGAGTGAGCCCAGAGGAGGCCACAAAGAGGATCCCAGGGCTGGAGCGGCACTGCTGTGAGGTCAGGCTGGGGGTGTGCAGCCTGGAGAAGACTCTGGAGAGACCTTAGAGCTGCCTGCCAGTACCTGAAGGAATGGTACAGGAAGGCTGCAGAGGGACTTAGAGGGTGGCTGAGCCAGGCCAAGGGGGAATGGTTTGGAGCTGAGGCAGAGCAGGGTAGAGTGGAGCTGAGGAAGAAGTTGTTGAGTGTGAGGGTGGTGAGAGCCTGGCACAGGCTGCCCAGGGAGGCTGTGGCTGCCTCCTGCCTGGAGGTGTTGAAGGCCAGGCTGGGTGAGGCCTTGAGCAGCTGAGTCCAGTTGAGAGGTGCCCCTGAGCACGGCAGGAGGTTGGAGATGATCTCTGAGGTCCCTTCCAACCTGAGCTGCTCTACGAAGGCTGAGACCATGAGTGAGTTTTGTCCTCCCTTTGCTCACCCAAGCCAGAAGCTGCTCTGAGCCCTGCTCTTTGGGAACGTGCCCTGAGACCTCCAGGTGTGAACAGGAGCTTGCAACTCTCTTTCCTCTTAGAGCAGCCCTAAGTGTTGTAGCAGCATTGCAATTTGAATCGAGGCATTAGTGAAGTAATTAAGGAGACAGCCTCGTGGAGCAGGGGGAGTCGTTTTGGGAGCTGGGTGCCTGTGGTGAGCTGCTGCACAGCCATCAGCAAAGAGCAACCCTCACTGAGCTGCTCTCTTGCATAGCATTTCAAACACATCTGCTCAAATGCATATGATGATGATGGAGCTGGGGTGAGTTCCAGTCTGCAGCTTGTTTCCACCCCCCTACCCCGGTAAAATAAATGAGGGTTATTTCCCCCCACCCCCGACCCTGCTGTGTGCTGCTGTAGCCTGAAAACCCTATTTAGTGTAAAAGAGGCTGCAGAGTGAGCTCTGGGGCTTGGATTTGGTCTCAAATGGCCAGAAGTGAAGGGTGGCTTTCCTCTAGAGTGTTCAAAACAGCAAGGGCTGAGAGTGAACAGGGGAGCTTTTGATGGGGTGTTAACTGGGGGGCATGCAAACGAAGGGCTGAGGCTTAGGTCACACCTTAAACAGATCTGGTGCTGGTTAGCAGCCCTGACTGGATCTCATTTCAACTGGAAAAGCAAAGCAAGCTTCCATCTCCTCAGTGGACGTGGCTACCGGTATGAGACTGCTGTTTATGCAGGCATTTGGTGCCCGCAGTCTGCTTCTAAGGCAACAAAAGAGTCCTCGACCTCGGTACGGCTCAGCCACAACCCCCCGAGGGCTGTGTAGGGGTCAGCAATCTGTTCCCCGGGGTATGGACCCTAAAGCCAGGCAGGATTTTCTTGCTGTGGCCGACTCCTTAGAGCATCTCACGTCTGGGAGGAAGGTGGTTGGGCAACAAAGGTGGTGGAGAGTCTGGAGAGCAGGGCTGGGGAGGGGCAGCTGAGGGAGCTGGGGGTGTGCAGCCTGGAGCAGAGGAGGCTGAGGGCAGAGCTCACTGCTCTCTGCAGCTCCCTGCAGTGAGGTAGGAGTTGGGCTCTGCTCACTAGTATCAGGTGAGAGGAGCTGGCCTGCTAGGGCAGGGCTAGGGTTGGAGGAAAATGCAGATACCAGGAGGTGAAGCCCATGGAATCGTTGGGGCTGAAAGAGCCCTTCAAGGTCATCATATCCATCCCTCACCCCAGCGCTGCCAGGGCACCGCCAACCCACGGCACTCAGCACCACATCTCCAGGGCTTTGAAACCCCTCCAGGGATGGGGATTCCACCACTGCCCTGGGCAGCCTGGGCCAGGGCTTGACACCCCCTTGGGGCTTCCCTCCGTGCTCTGCTCACCGGCGCCACCTGCCGGAGCGGCGGTGCCGGTGGCGCCCGAGCGCTGTCCAGCGTCTGCTGCTGAGCCCGGGGCAAGCCCGGGGGAAGCTGCTCCCAAAGGACCTTAACGGGGATCAGCCACCCTGGGACCTGCTTGGGACCTGCTTTGGACCTCCTGGGGAGAGGGAAAATAGGTGAGAGAATGTTCTGGGGGGTTCCTGTGGAGAAACTCGTGTCCTGCATGGAATCCTCAGACTTTGTCCTCTCTGTCCCTTCCAGTCCTAATAATTCCCCCAGAGGGCAGCTGAGCAATGCTTAGCAAGGGACAAAGGAGCTGTGGGGGGCAAGAGGCTGGGGCCAGGCTCTGCTCAGTGCTGCCCAGGGACAGCACAAGGGGCAGTGGGCACAGACTGGAGCCCAGGAGGTGCCATGTGAGCAGCAGGAGAAAGTTGTTTGTTGTGAGGGTGCTGGAGGGCTGGAGCAGGCTGCCCAGAGAGGCTGTGGAGTGTCCTTGTGTGGAGAGCTGCCAAGGCCAGCTGGGCACTGTGCTGCTGGGCAAGCTGCTGGGGGTTGCCCCTTGCAACCTGAGTCATTCTAGGATGCCATGGTAGAACTTCTTTGTCTCCTTGCATGTGTGACCTTAGCCTCAGCCACCGGCAGTGTGAGCCCTCCCAGAGCTTTGCCCCTCTCCTCTGGTGCCACCGTTTGCTCCGCTCGCTGCGCCTTTCTGCATCACAGGCTCTGATCGTAGCTGCGAGGCTTCACAAGCCTCACACTTAGGTCTTTAATTCTGGGGCACTGCAGACTTGATTTCATCTTTGAGAGCATTCAAAGAATACAGGCTGGGCTATCTCACCACCAACACAAAGATGCTACAAGAAAAGAACAGAGGAGGGAAGGGAGGGGGGAGGAAAAAAGCACTGGAAAGACATTTTGATCCTCTTTAAATGAAGCATATTTCATTGCCAAATCGAATTTATCTTCTCAGGTGACAGGGTTTGTGCTGCAAAAAGCCAGACATTTTCTCCTCAGCCCCTCAAGGTACCAGTTTGTGAGAGCTGTCAGAAGGCATCGTGCTGCTGGAGCTGACTGCCAGCACGCATCGCGTGGCACGCGGGGGGCTTCGCGCATCCAGGTCTGTCCCTGCAATCCCAGCACTTCTTTCTGCCTCAAAGTAGGAAAGAGATCCTCAATCCCAACAGCAAAAAGAGTGCACAAAGCCTTCATGAGGGTCACTCTGCTTCCCTCTGCCTTAGCTGGGGGGAGAAAGGAGGTGCAGCACTTGCTGGTGATGGGAAGGATTGTGCTAGAGTTATAGAATCGTCGAATGGGTTAGGTTGGAAGGGAGCTCAGAGCTCAGCCAGTTCTAACCCATTGCCATGGTGGGGGGGTTTAGACCTAGCACTAGAACAGGTCACTCAAGGCCTCATCCAGCCTGGTCCTGAACACCTCCAGGGAGGTTGTGGAGCACAGAAGCACCCAATGTGATCTTTGATCACATTGGNCAACCTCCCTGGAGGTGTTCAGGACCAGGCTGGGTGAGCCCTTGAGTGACCTGTTCTAGTAGGAGGTGTCCCTGCCTATGGCCTGCAGGAGATTGGAACTGGCTGAGCTTTGAGCTCCCTTCCAACCTAAACCATTCTATGAGTCTGTGATTCTGTTCCCAGCTCTGAGCTTCTCTGGGTTTGTGGTGCTGGGCAATGGATGCTCCAGGCAGGAATGAGAACTTGCTGGGAGCTCTTCTAACACACTGAGCAGAGAAAGAGAGAGAGAGGGAGGGAGGAGTGAGTACCCCTTACAAGAGGAGTAAATTAGATCTTGTTGCTGTTAGCCACAGCCCTGTTCCATTATGCATGGTTCCACACGGATCAAAGCCTCAGCTTCTCCCTGGTGTCAAGGAGAAGGCTCTTTCTCAGGCAGATGGCATCTGAGAACCTCTGCTTCCAGCAGGAAATTGGCAAGCTCTGACCCTTGCCTGTAACCATTTCATAACTGGCATTGTTGGTACAAAGAGAGAGGAAGAGGCAGTTTGTGATTGCATTGGAGAGTCTCAAACGCATCTGGGACTCCGAGGGCTCTCCTGGGTTTCTGCTCTGCCAACTAACATCATCTGATCAAACTCCTTAGGTAGATCTCTGGGTTTGCACAGAGACCTTGCTGCAGGACCACTGTGATCATCAGAGGCCTGGAGTGGCTGTGGTATGAGGAAAGGCTCCAGAGTCTTGGGGTTGTTCAGCCTGGAGAAGACTCCAGGGAGACCTCAGAGCAGTCTGCCAGTACCTGAAAGGGGCTCCAGGAGAGCTGGGGAAGGGCTTGTGACAAGAGTTGGAAGTGCCTGGATGAGGGACAATGGCTTTGAGCTGGGAGAGGGGAAAGTGAGAGTGGAGAGGAGAAAGAAATTGTTGAGAGTGAGGGTGGGGAGACACTGGCAGAGGTTGCCCAGGGAGGTTGTGGAGCACAGAAGCACCGAAGGTGATCTTTGCAGACAGCAATGAGCTCTGCCCTGAGCCTCCTCTGCTGCAGGCTGCACACCCCCAGCTCCCTCAGCCTCTCCTCACAGGGCTGTGCTCCAGGCCCCTCCCCAGCCTTGCTGCCCTTCTCCAAACACCTTCCAGCACCTCAACATCTCTCTGCAATGGAGGAGCCCAGAACTGGACACAGCACTCCAGGGGTGGCCTGAGCAGTGCTGAGCACAGGGGCAGAAGAACCTCCCTTGTCCTGCTGCCCACACTGCTCCTGAGCCAGCCCAGGATGCCATTGGCTCTGCTGCCCACCTGGGCACTGCTGCCTCCTCTTCAGCTCCTCTCTGCCAGCACCCCCAGCTCCCTCTCTGCCTGGCTGCTCTCAGCCACTCTGGCCCCAGCCTGTAGTGCTGCTTGGGGTTGTTGTGGCCAAAGTGTAGAACCCTGCACTGTGCCTCGTTCCATCCCATCCCCTTGGCCTCTGCCCACCCCTCTGGCCTGGCCAGGTCCCTCTGCAGGGCTCTCCTAGCCAGTAGGTCTCCCTGAGCCTCCTTTTCTCCAGGCTGCACATCCCCAGCTGCAGGCTTTCCACAAGTTTCCTTTCTTAGCCTCACTCTCTGGTGTTTGTTTTGAATTCAGCTTCCTTGGAGCTCAGAGGCTAACAGAGGACAAGATGTGTTGTGGGGTGGTTGTCAGCTGGTTGATAATTTGTTCTGTTCTGGTGGGATTTGGAGCAATGATTCATCCCCCACAGCAGATTCTCTGACCTACCTCTTTCCAGGCTGGAGCTCAGCACTGAATGCAACCAAAGAAATAAATATGGAGAGCAAGGACTTCATTACTTGCTCTTTGGAAATGACTTGACAGCCATTCAGGAACAATACTTAACATTCACCCATTTCCTTGGCTCCTGCTGTCCCTGAGGAGCAGTTGGGGAGCTGAGCCATTCATCTCCATCCTGGCCAGCAGCTTGGTGTGTGGCAGCAGCAGCAGCAGCCACGTCCCAGCGCCGTGATTCAAGGGATCAATGATCCCAAAGCTCACCCTGGAAAGGTGGAAAATGCAGAGTGAGCTGGGAGCTGAGGGAGGATGGCTCTGTGTGGGGGGCAGCAGCTGGGCTGGGGGTTCTGGTCATAGAATGGGTTAGGGTGGAAGGGAGCTCAAAGCTCAGACCATGCCAACACCACTGTCATAGGGCAGGGACACCTCCTACTAGAACAGGTCA
>WAAF01015012.1:0-31998 GCA_013400475.1 Tricholaema leucomelas
GGAGCTAGCCTGCACTGATGCCTTTTGTTCACGGTAGAAAGACAAACACCGAACTCTTAGCCGGCATGGATTTTTTTCCAACATCCTCGCGATGGCAGTAGGATCCTTTTTAACAACCAACAGCATTACGTATCTCGCTGAGCTTTCCCATTGCTGCTGGCTCCCAGGACTGCCACCTGCTGTCACTGTGCGCAGCGCCAGCCCAGGCCGGGCCGCAGAGCAGCGGCGTGTGCGGAGCCGACCACCAAGGGCGCTGCTGGGCTGCCCACGTCAGGCGCGAGGCGTCTCGAGTGCAACGAACGCGCATGCTCAGTTGCCTGTGCGGAGGGGAAAGGGCGCTGTGAGCCAGCGATGGCCCTGGAGCGGCGCATCCTGAAGGGGCTGCTGCTGCTGGAGACGGCGGGGCTGGTCGGAGCCCTCCTGCTTTACCGCGCCATGGACCGCAGCCAAGGTGCGGCAGGGCTGCCGTTGCGGGTGGTGGTGGGCACGCCGCTGGAAGCGGGCTCGGGGGCTTCCGCTGCCGCCGTGACCCGGGCAGCTCCTCCACGCGGGGTCGGCCTGAGGTGGGCGGAGCAGGCGGGAGTTCTGAACGAAGGCCCGACACAAGCATCGCTTAGTGCAGGCTTACCCCAGTCATGTTTCAGGCGGGCCCCTGGACAAGCTGCTAATTGAATTTTATAAAACCAAACCCGTGGGGAGAGTAAAGCGCAGCACAGCTCATGCCCACTGCTCGAACTTGCATCTTGCGCGTTCAGGCAGCAACAGCCAAGATCTCAAACCGGGACACGAGGCAGAAATGGATGAATCCTGTTCCAGGTATCTAGTGTTAAGCCCTTGAAGGGATGCCCAGGCTCATGTCTAGCTCTTAGTGGATTTGATTTTAAATTTCCCAGGAAGAAAAAGAGGCCCAGCTGGCATGAGGCAGCTAGTGTCATTGTCCAGATCATTTAGCTTCAGTGCCTCAAGTCTCTTAAAGCCTAGGGAACACAAAAATAAGCCAAGCACCAGCGGTGTTAACACAAGATTTGCGCAGCAAAGCAGTGATTTAATTTTGCCGTCAGGGCTCTTAAGAGGCTGCAGCACCCACTCGACAAAGCCTTGCCCCTGCAAGAAGAGGCAGGCAGTCCTGCTACCCACGGTCAGCATGACCCAGAGGACATCTGCTGCTGGGAAGGCACAAGCTGAACTTAATCTGCGCTACCCTCGATTTGCATTTGTTACCCCAGATGCAGATGTTGGCAAGCTGTTACACTTAGATTATCTTTCCATTTTTATTAAGAAATATATAACTACAATATGAGATCTATGTGACCAGATCTGTCAGCCCAGCTCGGTGCTGGGGCATTCGCTGTTTGTCACATCCCCCTCTTACCAGTTCTGGGTCCTAGTTCTTTTATAGCCTTTACAGATTTTCTGAAGCTGTAGCTCTTATAGTTCCATAAGGTGCAGTGAGCTCATCCAATTGCCTTTTTGTACTCAGAATAAGGCTTTTCCTGACGTCTCTTCCTGCTGTCTTTGTGTTGGTACTAGCATTGGTAAAATCCTCTTCTATGAACTGCTGTAAATCATTAAAGTAGTATAAAACTACTATTACGTGATTTTCTACTGGATTGTCAATGGGCTGCAGAAGGATCCTGCAAATGCCTAAGGCTACATAAGGAAACAAAGCAGTTTTCCCAATTTTCAATTGCATGTCAGTTTCAGAGGCACTCAGCTTCCAGTGATTGTGTAGTTTGTATTTGGTTATCACAACTGTGAGGAAGCTGGGTAAATAGTGTGGTAGTGGGACTGCACATCGGTGACCTCAATACAGCCTGGGATACAATTCAAGCAGATTATTAGGAGCTCAAGACAAATTGAAGTAGAACTAATCCACTTAAAAAAATACTGCATTTAATTATTCATCTTAAAATATGCTAAGTAAAATGTAATTTATCTTTTTTGTCAGATTTCAGATATACAATGCAGAAGAGGTTTCCATCAATTCTGGAAGGTGGGTGTATAGCTGTTGGCTTCAGAAGGGTGGCTGAAGCTTCTGTTGCATCTTACTTATAAAACTGATTTTATGACTGCTTAAATCTTACCTCAGGAGACACTGCAGAAGTGTTTATTGTTATGCATTAGTGTGTCTGGAGTGTCAGACTGTTGGATAGAATCCTCAGAACTGGAGGACTGTGCATCTAACAAAATTAGGCACGTCTGAATGTGAGCCATTTTGTGACAGAGCTGACATGAATATTCCTATTTTTCAGTGTATTACAAATCCAATGAGTGGTCTGGAATTCATGGCATAAGGGAGAATGACCAAATAACGTGGATAAGCAGCAAGAACTGAAGTAAGAAAGATGTGTGATTAATATTATTTTAGAATAATTGTTGTAAAAACGTCCACATTACAATGTCCAGTTCATCTTTTTGATTTCTTGCCTTTGAACTTGTTTTTCAGCCCTCTGTATCTGAACTGTTTCTTCTTTCTGATGATGCTTTTCACATCCCTATTGTGAAGCCACTTGTCACGCTCTATTTCCCACTGGATCTGTTTGACATCTGTAAGAAGAAAGGCAAGATATGAGGAGCCAACGAATACCTCTCACCATGATGTGAAATAAATGATTCAGCTGTAAAAGTTAAAACTTGGCTTCCGTATTTATAAACATTATTAAAGTGCAAGCTGCCTTTTTTTTCAACACCAAAGAAAGATGTGGGTTTTTTTTTATTTCACAGAACACACCCAACCCCCTTGAGTTTGAGACCACTCTTGCCATCACTTTGTATTTTACTAATACTAGGCATACTTGTGTTTAAGTGCTGTTAACGTTTTTCAGGTGAGATCAAGCAAGACTTGGCAAAAGCTCTACCAAGGATGCAATGGAATACTCTTACAAGGAAAGACAGTCATGCCTTAAGCCTTCAGAAGCCTTCAGACAGTCATGCCTTCAGAAGCATTCATGACATATTTTATCAGAGCAAAATTCACATGAGTGCTTGACAAAAAGCACACTGCCCATCCTTAGTTACAGTGTGAAAGGGCCATAGGGCAGCCTCTTTCTCCTGAAGTCTTATTCACCCCGGTAGCCACAGTTAATATTAGCACTGGGGATCTCTCATAAGAGAAGAAATTTGTGTCTTAGTGACAAGCTGCTGTTCCTACTGTGTGATTTCTGACTATGTGTGTTTAACTGCAATTAAATAAAGTGCATCTTTTCAAGTACAGACTGAAAATAGAGTAGTAAAACAGCATTACAACTATTTGTAGTTGCAGCATGTACTTACTTGCATTATCTCTGTTGGCCATTGCATTCATTCCAATATTGTCAAACTTAGACCCAGCATTTTCATCCAGCAGATAGCCAAACTGAAAGAGAGAAGTTTTAACATTTTATTACAAAGAAACTGGTAGAAGGCTTGAACAATTTTTGCTAGGCACTAATCAAACTCACCTCTTCTGCAGATGCCAGTATACCGGCATCTTGGAGTTTTCTCTTCTTTCCTTGGTTGGACCCTTGAAACAAAAAGTATTATTCTTTATGAGACAGCATTCCAAGTTCACAGACACTAAAACAAAGTGTTACCACAGGGACTTATTTATTTACTGATACCATCTAAAATATCTGTGTTAAAAACTTTTACTTTCTACCTCCCCTAAAAAGAAAAAGAAACAAACAAGGAAAAGGTTTCCAGCCAAGACCTAAACAGCACAGATCTGTGTCTCAGGTGTTAGCAAGACATGCACAAACCAGCAGCACAACTCCATCCTTCCCTCAAAAGAAGTTCCTCCTTTAATTCCCAGTCCTTCATTATCCTGAATTAGGTGACATCAGTTGCAGGATTTAAATCTGAACCCAGGTGCAGAAGTGTAGATAATTTACTGTAGTAAACCCCTCCTACTTCCAAAGTTTTTCATATTCTGTATTAGTATTAAGCCTTGTCAAATGGAAATCATGGCAGCATGTCCTTACCTTCAATTGATCCCACAAAATTCATATCTTTCTTTTTCTTGCCCTTTTTACTGACAGACTTCAATTGCTTGCCGTTGTTCAGGTCTGACAAAGAACAAGAAATAAAATCAGTGGCTCATTCTCACACTGTGCGTCCATCCTTAAAGCACAAGAGCCTAAAGCTTCTCATTAGGAATATTTGTCATAACAGTCTGAATGTTTAAGTAAGTTCATAACAGAGCACACACAACCAAACCTGGGATTTCTTCAGCCTAGACAATTAAAAATTGGTCAGTGGTGTGCCACTCTTCATGTTTTTTTTTTCCACAGCACCAAAAAAATGAATGAAATCTGATACTAAGACACATAACACATGACAGCAAAAAGCAGGTGTTACGTAAACTTTGACTGTCTGGTTGATATGTTTTGCTAATTTCTGGAGTAATAATTTCATGAGACACTAATGTGTTAACAGCTGTATGAACAATTTACCTCCTCTACCCTCCATCATCTTTTTGCAACCTTAAGTTATTGGTTGAAATACTTCACTAATCTGCACTTTTGCAGCCTTACAAAGTGTATACTGTGTAAACTGTGTTTTACAGTTGAAAAGATAATAAAACAGAAAGGTAATGATCAGTTGTTATCACAGTGGAAATAAAAATTTGGGTGCATAGCTGTATCAGAAGAGTAAACTGCTATTTGTAAGACAGCAATTTAAATAAGTTATCTAATCTAAAAACAGGTAAAATAAAAAAATGGACACTGACTGAGTTTAAGGAAATAAAAAAATAATCAAGTACAAGATTTTAAGTTTTCTGTGATTTATTAATCTCTAAAGCTGGTTTTGTTACTGCCAGTGTTTACAGAATGAAATAATTATGTCTTGTTAACAAGTTTTCATGTACAGATGGCTAATTCCCACTTTCACCTAGGAGACTGTGCCAGGGAATGTTTCTCTTAACACTTCATAGTCTAGAAAAGGACTCATCACTTCTTTACTTAAAAGCAAAACTCCCACCTAGGTAACTAAATCTGAATGTATAGATGTAATTACATATTAGATAACCTTCTTAAAAGCTTTTTTCTCTTGTTTTGTGATAAGAAATAGTACTTTACCTAAGCTGTTTTCATCATCAGATACATCCATAAATACACCTCCCTCTTCATCCATATCCTCTCCAAAGTCTTCCTCCATACTTCCCAAGGAGACCTCATCATCATCCAGATCACTGAATTCATCCTCATCATCAGAATCCTCCCAGTCAGCACTGAAGTCCTCGCCTTTCTTACCACCTTTTGTTTTCTTTTTTATATTACTAAAAAAATATGTAACAAGGTTAGCACTTCATTTGGCACAATGTTTGCATCCAGGTAACATCTATCAACAAGCAATCACTGTATTAGAAAAGTTCAGCATCACTGTACAGTACCATAAATGTTGTCCGAGACCAAAGAAACATGTATTATGTACTCAGGTGTGTTTTCAACATCAGTATATGGAACTGTGTTATAAAAGTCAACCATTTTAATAAGTTCTGGATAGAATCCTACTCTGAAATGAACAGAAACGTCAGCATCAGTATTTCATCTCCTTTGGTGTCTGTGCCTTCTCAGAAAGTCTTTTCTATAAAACATACAAACTGCTGGTTTTCTTAGCAGCTCCATTAAATTAAGAAATTAATTATTTCTTTTTCTTAAGAAAGGAAATGTGGTTCTTAATGTATTAGATGGTTTATGTCTCCTCTCTGCTATTTTTGACTCATACCAGTCTGGCTCACAAAAATGTTCAGGTTTCACTAGACGTTTAAGCTGTAATTCTCCTTTCACCTCAAAAAAAGTGTTTTTTGTGCAGATTCAAAAGCTGTATTGCAGATGCTTTCAGTAAAAAAAAGAGGCTACTTACTCATTCATTGTTTGCCTCAATGATCTTATTTTCCAACCTAAATGATTCTATAATTAGTGAAACTCTTGGCTTCCTGAGAACTCAGCTCTGCAATTCTGGATTCCAAAAATTTACTTACTTCATTAGGTCTAGATACAAGTATTTACAGCAGCAATACCATTATGTCTTATCCTTCTACTTTTCTTCTTGGTAATTCTCAAACAGAAACCCGAGACAATGAAAATCAAGATCACTGCATTGTATATATAAAATAAAGTACTACATGTCTCACATGTCAAGCCAGCAGACCAAGTAGCACAGAATCATGATGCTCTGTTATGAGACATGCAGAGAAAAGTAGCATTAGCCAGCAACTGCCTCTTTTTTGTTTGGTTGGTCTTTTTTCAAGGTGATATTCTGAGTCTTTCTGAAAGACATTCATCCAATTTCACAGAGTAAAACTCAGCATAGGTATTAAAACAGTGGAAGAAACAACCAAACTTACCCTGCAAAATCAAGGTTATCCTGGCCAACATCGATGGCACTATCAACAGCTTCAAATGTATCTGAGGGAAAAGGGAAGATTGTTTATTACTACAAAACAAAGCCAAACATAGAAATATGAAGCCATTGCAAAATGTATTAGTTTCAGGTATTATTTTCCTTAACAGTTTATATGATCTGCATCAGTAACACGGGGCCCTGACACCAAAGGGTTCACAGTCCTATGGCAAAATATTCCACAGAACAATTACCTAAAACTAACTGAGCTTTTTCCTTTGAAAAATAATGAAAGTTTTCTTTTATCCAGGATGTAATTTCTGGCAAGGGCAAGAACTATATGATGTGGGAAACAGACAAACACAAATGGACACACAATTGCACGGTGACTCAAACTTGGCAGGTGGGATATCACTCTACAAGCCTCAAACACTTGCTCCAAGTCAAAGACTCAATTAAGATCTTCGAAGTAGGTGTCCTGTGAGATAATTTCTATGTTCATTTTCAGATTAGAAGTACTCACTATCATTTTTGACAGAAAAATCAAGCAGACTAGAGAGTGAAAGCTCCTATCATCAGATTCACTTAGTAAACAAACTGCTATATAAAATTGTGGGTGAAAACAAAATCTGAAGAATTACAACTGTACTGTTTCAGAGTAAAAAGTAACTTTAGAAGGTCCTAATTTAAAATTATGAGTTTATGGAGGAAATCCTCAGAGAAGAGTTGACTTATTAGAGATACTAACAATAAAATGACAAACAATTAGAAACATATTCTTGTCATAACTGAGACTAATTGTGTCACTAAGAATCCTGCTATGGGAGTTCAAAATTCTCTAAAACTACTGTACAAAACAGTTGTGGAGAGCTAACTGGATTTTGTTTTTCTCCAAATACACACATTACTGTATAAATAAAATAAAATCTCGTAAAATAATGGACATTTTATGCTAGACTAACAAAATTCGGCTCTGGAACAAATCATACACCAATTCCAAAGCAAATAAAGTACATGCTACAGGAAGAGCTAAAACTACTACAGAAGTCTGCCATGGACCTCACTGAACAAATAACCTCATGAAAGATGTTAGGAAGGAAGCCTGAGAAAAGCCAAGCAGTAAAGAAAAAACAGTAGCAAATGTCACATGCTCTTAGAAAAAAAACCTTAGCTCTCAGATTACATTAGGAAAAGAAGGCAGCACAAACTGCCACTCATGAGCTTAAGTTCAAAATCAGACAACTACCAACCACTTGTACAAGCTGATCGCTGCTGCAGTAGTGAGAGCAAGACCACCAAGATGGCCATCCAGCTGGCTTATGTGATGGGCAGTATGAACTGCTGGGTGCACTAGCACAGCAGAATTGGATACTCGTTTTTCTTTCATTTTCATGAATCTGGCTCTTTTATATAATATAAAAAGGACAAATTAATAATTTGCATAAGCAGGAAATATTGGGATAGTTACAGCAAGGAAAAACAAAACACAACCTTACCGAGTACTCTTTCAAATTCATCGTCATCTACATCTTCCACACTTTCTTCATCATCCTGACGCCTCTGTTTCTCTCCTTTCTTATCAAACTTTGAATAAAATCTGAAATAAAATATTGCTCTCAAACACAAAAGTTACAAGTGATGATCTTTCTAACAAGTTGGGATTTTTTTAAACAATCAACCTGAAAATTGGTTCATACATATTTTGCCAGTTGAAATTTCTAAGTAATGGTTTAAAACATATCCCACATCAGAAATATATCTTCTCTTTGGGATTTTTTGAAGAGTAAGCCATGACTGTAAGATTTAAAATTGAGAAATTTCACAACTGTAGGTGCCATAAATTATTTTGAGCATGAAGAATTTATAAAAGAGGCACAAGAAAGATGTGAAAATCTGTCTTATACTGATAAGGAAGAAAAGACCAATTTCAACTTGAACCTGAGAGTCACCTGTTCGTAAGTGATATTCTTTCTTAAGCACTTTAGGCAAATATTGAAATTATTTTCTAAGGAAAATGCTATCATCACAAGTCACTCTAATTAACCAAATTTTCTAAACATTTGAAATACCACAGAGTACTTATGAATGTCATGGGACTGCATTAAAAACTCAACACATAAAATAAATGTTCACAAGTGTCTCATTACCTGTGAAAAAACACTTCATCCACTGGGATTTTGCTTTCATCTTTGGTACGGAATTCCTTACTGTTGACTGCAAAAACAAAAAAGAACTGATTTTACCCGAAGTAGAAATTATTGTCATTCTTTTAAAAGGTAAGACAGTATGCAGAGAGGTACAGAGATACTCAGTGTTATCTATATCAAACAGCCAAGAATATTTTAGCCATCACAATATTCACTGTAAAAGGGGTATCTTACCTGCTAGATTCTGCATAGCTTTCATAAACTGCTTCTTCTTTGGCTGCATTACAACACTACTGGTGTTTTCTGTAGCAGAAAATAAATTCAAAATAAATTACTTTAATACTAATGATACAAAACTGTGAAGAGTGGCTGATACACCAGAGGGTTTTGCCACTATCAATAAGGAACTCAAGAGGCTGAAAAAATGGGCTGACTGGAACTTCATGCAGTTCAGCAAGAGGAAGTGCAAAGTCTTGCACCTGGGGAGGAACAACCCCATGCACCTGTATTTGCTCAGTGGGAAAGCAGCTTGGCAGAAAAGGTCCTGGGCATCCTGACAGACACGAAGTTGACTGTGGCCCAGCAAGGTGCCCTTGTGGCAAAAAAGGCTGATAGTATCCTGGGCTGCAAGAGGGGAAATGCTGCCAGCAGGTAATGGGACATAACCTGTCCTCTAACCAGCAGGGTTGAAGCCACTGCTGAAGTGCTGTGTCTGTCTAGTACTGAGGTACTAGACAGAGTGCAGCAAAGAGATTGAGGGGATTAGAGTATCTCTTCTGTGAGGAAAGGCTGGGAGGGCTGGGACTGTTCAGGATGGAGAAAAGAAGACACATGGGAGATCTCATCAATGCATATAAATACCTTAAGGGAGGGGATAAATACAGAGCCATGCGCTTCCCAGTGGTGTCCATACTGGGACAAAAGGTGATGGGCACACAATGAAACACAAGAGGCTCCATCTGAACATCAGGGAACAATTCCTCACTCTGAAAGTGACTGTGTGCTGACATGGGTTGCCCAGAAAGGCAGTGGAGTCTCCACCCTCGGACACATTTGAAAGCCATCTAGACAGCCTGCTCTAGGTGGCCCTGATTGAGCAGATGATCTCCACAACTCCTTTCCAGTTTTAACCCCTCAGTAGTCTTCACATTTCCCTGCCACTTTGTTTATTCCAGTTAGGTTAGCAATTTCTGCACTGCAGATGAGAAAGTATGTGACTTGAGAGCTGGTTCTCATTCGCAGACATCTCTCTTGTAGCTCTGAAGACTGACCCCACTCCTGTGCTGCAATACATGCACCTTGAGTAACTGACAAGCATAAAGTGTTACTTGGCAGTCTGAGAGAAAAAGAGTTTGGTCATCATCAATAATCAAGCTCACATACTGCTATGTTCAGAGAAGTTCATACCTTTGCCTTTATGGAGCTTTCGATTTCTGTACACAAAGCGGTCCAAGAATCTCATTAATGTGAAATCCTGCAAAGGGTCACCAGAGTACTGAATGTGATTTCCCTGAAAGAAGAAAAAGGTCAAAAACCATTAAGGTCTTCATTTCAGAAAGACAGCAACTAAAATGAGGACTCCAACTGTCCAAGAACACCATTAACCTGCACTTTAAAAGGCCTGACCAGTTACTACACTCCTGTACAGATTGTTATTTCTGGAACTTCAGTATTTTCTTAATTAAGAAGAAAAAGAAAGAAGGAGGTGCTTCTTATTCAACTGCCCTGCGATGTACTGTGCTAAAAGTTGTTAATATCCAGCACTATATATTTAGATAACTTGTATTCAAATGAAAGTTTCAAATACATATTTGTGTAGGATTATTTTTGGCACAATATTACAACAGTGTTAAATATTTGTTTTCTAATGGTAGAGTTCCCCACATAAAAAAACACCTAGAATAAGATGACAGACCAAAACTCTGAAAAAAGTACAATACCCACATTTCTACCAAGTTAGTTGCTTTAGTGAGCAGTACCTTTAGATACAACACTGTGATTTAAGGAAAAATTTTGCTTTTTAGAATATATTACAGTGCTGCAGAGATGCCAGTTACAGGCAAAATGCAAAGAGGCTTTATCACCTAGTTTTCTGAAAAGGCAAAAGACAGCTGACATAAAAATCAAACTTCAAAGCTACAGACCAATAAAAGCACTTACTTCTAAAATCGTTTTTGCAAATAGGGCCACAGATGGATGAAAATGTTCAGAAAGCTGAAAAATATATAAATGCAATCACTACTCATGTTAATGCATTAGACTCCTGATAACACCAGTCTGTCATAAAACCACTCCGTAACTTGCCAAGTAACACACAGACATGTAGTAGTGCGAGTCTGATGTGCTCTGCCTTTGAACAACTGAAGAATTTCAAGTTCTCCTCTTTTGCTTGTGTGAACTAAATGCATTCTTCTTAGAACTGTATTTAATTCAAAACTAAAAAGGTTTAGTGATGCAAAGCTAAATATCCAAAACCAAGAAGAGATTATTTATTGTCCAAATCTCCACTTAAAAATTCTTATTCCCTGCTCTGGAATATCAGCATTGTATGTAACACATACAAGCTTAAAACTGAACAAGGTGTCATTTAACCTTTCTGTTACATTACCCAAGTAGCTAGCCCAAGAATAACCAAGTTTCTCTTCTTTTCTCCACATGAAGGCCACACTAACACAGTAATCAGCAATGTAAGAATGCTTTACCTTCTTTAGTTCCCAAAGGCTTGTATTTTCCGCACCACAGTATACAGGACTTCGGTGCAAAGGATCATAGGAAGCTCTGCTCTTTCTGCCTGAGGGTTAGAGGTGAAAAATACTAAACTTCATCAGGCAATTTTAATGCTGCCCATCATGGCCAGCTGGACAGGCCACATTCAATCAGTAGCTAGTTTACAAATCTTGATCGATGTCACTGTTACAGAATGTTAGAAGTTAAATGAATCATGTTTTCTCGCCTGTTTACCTGTCATGTTCACATGATGCACCCAAGAGGCTGTTGAATTTGCATCGTTTGTCTTAGCAGAATTTTCTGCTGTGTTCCTCTTTTCAGCTTCTGCTTCTTTGTCTGCATCCACAAAGTTTTCCTCATCCTCTTCAACTTCTTCTTGATCCTTAAAGCACTCTTCATCATCTGACTCCTAGGAAAAAAGTTAGCAAACAGCTTAGTTCCAGTTTTATTCTGCTTTATTAGAAAAATGCACATACAATTCTTGAGAAGCTACTTACAAAATTATTTTTCAAAATGATGGACAACGTTTAAAATTTGGTACAGGATTTAAAACTCAAATTTACAGCTTACATCACATAAGTGTAAGGACCCCCTCCCTGCCTGAAGGGAAAAAAAGAGAGAGAAATCCATTCCTGCCTGTTCTTCAGAGGCTGCAGAAAGAAGACACTAACAGGCCATGTTTTGAAAAAGCTTTTGAGTGAAGAATGTTCACCTGCTTACCTACACAGCATTTAGCAAAATAATTCTCTCTCCATGAGCAAAGTGCATAAGCTGCAAGAATGCTTAAAGCACCTTAATCTATGCAGATTTAAAATAGAATAGAATAGAATANCACTCTCTCTGTGCAGAACTTCCTCCTAACATCCAGCCTATACTTCCCCTGGCAGAACTTGAGACTGTGTCCCCTTGTTCTGTTGCTGGTTGTCTGGGAGAAGAATGTAGTTATATTCATTGAAGTGCTTTCATCAAATTCCCAGGTTACTAATAAACAGGTTACGGAAACGCTTTTACTGAAAAAACAATGAGATAAAGATATCATCTTATACCACATGATCCTGCAACTGGACTCTTAACTCTGGTTTTACTTTCAGAAGCTCAGACAGAAGGTATAGGGTTCCACAAATGAAGGGTGGCATTTGTCCACAAGTGACTTGAAGTAACCTCTTCACAAAGGCCTTCACGCGTCGTAACACTACGTCTGCCTTCAGAGATTTATAGACAAGATTAAGAAACATGGATGGCTTTGAGCAGGTTGCTAAAGCAGGATCTAGAAGCTTCCTGTAGAAAACACACAAGAAAATACTGTTGATTGTTGTGGTACAGTTAGAATAGTTGTTATTAGCAACAATCACCTACATTTTTAGAGTGCTACCTAAAACGAGAGACTAGGGCTTGTTCCCCAGTATTCAAAAACATTATGACTGACCCTGAACTGCCAACAGCTGTGTAGCATTTCTCATTATATATAAGACACTAGAGATTTTAAAAAGACAAAAAAATGTACAAATAAATAAAAAAAAAAACTAAGAAAATATAAAGAAATTGAGGTTAGTTGAAAAGTCTCAAAATTTGACACATTCAATGTAAGAAAATAATCTGATTTATTCTGATGTTCAAAAAATAGAAAGCAAATGGTTAACAGTTAGCATGCTTCACAATGAGAGCTGACATAGGTGTTGGTAAGTTCATTTTGTACTCAAATTTTCTTTCAGCCTGTCAGGCACAGGATGATCTCTTCTCAGGAAGCTTGCAACTTCCACTTGGTCAAGTAAAACAGAAGCTTGTAAAGAGTTTAAACAATCAGCTGGGGTGATTCTTTTGTAGCATAAGGCTTTCCAACTATACAAATTAAATGTTTTTAAAAATTAGCAGCTTCCACTTGGCCAAGTAAAACAGGAGCTTGTAAAGAGTTTAAACAATCAGCTGGGGTGATTCTTTTGTAGCATAAGGCTTTCCAACTATACAAATTAAATTGTTTAAAGGATTTGTTCACATAGTATTTCCCTGCTCCCTGAATAAAAAAAAAGGAAAAAAATTCTGGCCATTATGTGACTAAAGCACAGCACCTGTAAAAGTGGTTTTAAAGCAGTAGTTATCGATTAGGTTGATATAGTATCTGGAATTAAACCACACCATCAGAAAAACGTGCAAAGGATGAAATGCACATGTTGTGTTCTCAGAATCATAATCCAGAATCCAACCAGGTTGGAAGAGACTTCCAAGATCATCCAGTCCAACCTATCACCCAGCCCTATCCAGTCAACTAGACCATGGCACTAAGTGACCTACTGCTATCCTCATGTTAAATCAAACAAATCACATGCATTTTCTCAAACAAAATATCAGAAAGTTTTAGCCAGACATAAAACTCACAGGACCCTAAAAGCAAGGTAAGTGTATCTACAACTTTAAATGAATGGTAAGGTTGTAAAAGGAAATTCATACAAAAAACACAAACTTGTCACTTACTTGTAGAGCGCTGCGTAGTACCTGTCCGATACAGACTGCTGTGAGTCCATCACCTGAAACAGCAACATCAGGGCCTGGACACTGGTACTGAAGTTGACAAGATGCAGAACTTTAAACAATGTGTCCATTTGTTCTTTCACTTTCTCGTCACCAGTCTCAGCGTAAGGGTAAGCTCTGTTTACCCCACAAAGAAGAGCACTGAGCATTTTAGATTCAATGTCCTTTTTCTTAATGCAGTTCCGAAAAAAACAGAAGTACAAAGTTATCAGCTTATTAGCCAATGCACTTTCTTCATGACTGAGGACTATCTGATTTAGAAAGCAAATGGCATAATACTGAGTTTTCACACTAATGTTTGATCGATACAAAAGCCTCTCCACCTCACTGCACACTACTCCCTTCATATTTGGATGCTTGTGAAGTAATGTCTCTAAAAGATAAGAGACTTTGGTAGCAATTTTGTTCTGAGGGTCCCCCAGTTTATTTACCAGCTGAACAAGCAGAACTTTCTCCTGCTCAGGCTTGTTACAGAGAAGTTCGTGGGCAACTACCAAAGCTCGTGATTTGGGCGCTGTCAGAGCATCGTGACTCAGTGTTTCTAATGCTTGCACAAAATCTGCCACCTGCAGTTTCAACTGATGCTCAAAGTACCACAGTATCAACCTTCTGTCTCTTGAATCCTTGTTGCCACTTGACATCTTCTCTATGTTGCTAAATGGCCGCTGTGTGAAAGACCATAATTTTCGATTGTCTGGCAAGAGGTCTGAAATAAGAAGCTCCTTGAAGGTGTCTAAAGCCATGAGGCTCTGATGCCTGCTGCCCTTTTTCTTTATGAGGTTTATCAAGTTCTCAACATACTGGAGACTGTGAACAGCACTGTCCTGAATAAGAAGAGTCATTGCTGCCATCCTATCAGCCAAGGTACCCGATGACACAACAGTTTTCATCCATGTTGAAGAGGCTCCCTTCTGATAATCTGTCTTATTCTTATATAGCTCTATTTCATGTTGGTACAGCTTTTGAGCTAAGGTCTTATATTTGGACAGGAGCATCTG
Source organism: Tricholaema leucomelas (assembly GCA_013400475.1). Classification (NCBI taxonomy): domain Eukaryota; kingdom Metazoa; phylum Chordata; class Aves; order Piciformes; family Lybiidae; genus Tricholaema lacrymosa; species Tricholaema leucomelas. Next base: position 14,723 of record WAAF01015012.1, read on the forward strand.
ATTTTGTGGCTCTAAAGAGAATTCATTGGTGTATTCCTGTTCATACCATTTGCCCCCTGGCTTTATCAGTATCACTTGCCTTGCATGAAATTTAAAATCTTCTTCTAGCTTCTCTCTCTGTGTCAAAAGGTGGTGGTCCTGATCACCATTAGCTTGCTTCTTCTTGCCATCTTGCACGTGGCTTGCCCTTTCTTTGACTTTTTTTCCTTTTTTCCCTTCTAACGAAGGAGAGTTAATTTCTTGCTTGCTTTTCTCTTTCTTCAGAAGCTTCTCTTTCTGTTTGCTTCCACTACCGCCGTCACCCTCCTCCTCCTCGCCCTCCACCACCAGGCAACTTTTCACATACTTATCGATTCCCAGGGAGCCGACGAAAGCCTCCAGCTCCCCTTCCTTCAGATCGTCGATAGCATCTTTCTTGCCGCCGTCCACCATCTCCTCTGTCTCGTCCACGGCACACAGCATCAGGTAGTCTTGCTGCGGGCGAGAGCGCAAGGCTATAACCGACAAATTCACGCGAGCCGGCACATTCCCAGCGGCTCCCCTCTCTGCCCCACCTCGCCTCACGCCCCAGAAGGGCCCGTCCGAGAAGGGACTCGTCCCGGGGGCGCACGGCCGCCACGTGCTCCCGCTCCCTCCGCTTCCTCCCTTACCTTGGTGCCACCGAGGCGAAGCACCTCATCCAGCGTGAACTCCTCAGCTTCTCCATCTTCTTCTTCTTCGTCGTCGTCATCGTCGTCCTCCGCGCTGTCACGCTCTGCCTGCCTCGGATCCCTACCGCCGAAGTCCCACAACGCTGCCATCGCCGCCCGTCGGAAGCTCACGCGCCGCGCTTCCGGCCCCACGGGACGGCGGGAACGCAGGTCCTGTAAGGGAAGTAGCATTCCCGCGGGAGCTTGCTGTGGGTGAGGCTTGCTGGGGAGCGCGGGTAGAGGGTCTCTCTGGTAAGCGTCAGATGTCTTTCCCCTGATGCCAGGAGCGTTTACCCGGTAGCCTGTCCTTACATGGGCGGGGAGATCACTATTACTACGGAGCGGCTAGGACCTGGGGAAGAGGAGGTGGAGGGGCTCATGCCATGGCTTCGCTACCTTCGCGCTTCTCGCTCTTCGCTGCCACCCTGGGTCTCGCCGGCCGCCGTCGGCTTCCCTGTCACCACGGTAATGGCCGCCTTAACCCCCCATGCTTCTCTGGGAGCGGCGGGGCGCGAGTCGTCCAGCTAAGATCCCCGTCCCACCCTTCCTCTCCCCACAGCTCCGGCGGCAGCGCATACCTCCTCGGGGTCTAGGGGCCGGGCGGAGACCGAGAAGCCCGGCGGACCCACCACCATGCTGCGGCACTTGTTACTCAAGCTACGGGCCACGGGGCCGGTGACGGTGGCCGAGTACATGCGAGAGGCGCTCACGAATCCCGGCCAGGTGAGGGCAGGGGTGGGCCACCTCGCCGTCAGGAACTGGGGACCGCGGGTGCGATGCCTGAGCATCCCGGCGCCCGTAGCGTCGGAGCTGGCCGGGGAGCAACCCCATCGTGGCTCTCACTGGGCCTCCGGTTCCTCTCCCCTTCTTTAACAGGGTTACTATACGCGCGGCGGCGGCATCGGCGAAAGCGGGGATTTCGTCACCTCGCCTGAAATAAGTCAGATATTTGGAGAGGTAACGCATAGTTCCTTTTGCTTTAGGTAGCTTCTTTTTGCTCTTAAGTTACAAGTTTTGGAGGAAGAAATGGTATTTTGTTTCTCTGATCCTCCACCTGTACATAGTGACATTTTCACGCAGAGTTTGCTTACGAATAAAAACTTAATGGTAGTTTCTTAGTGTGAAACCTCTACTCGAAATTAATTTTCAGACTTTGTTCTGGTGCGCATTGATTTGTGTAGCATTCCGGTAGTGAAGACTGGCGCAATGCTATTCTCTATCGTTCTTTGGTAAATCCACTGCAGTGAAGAACAGTTGTTCAGAGCTAGCTGGTCAGTGACCTGCATTTCAGCCTTATGTGGAACGTCTTGCTGCAGCCGGAAGAGTCGTGCATTTACTGAGGGAGAGTTGCTTCTGCTGTGCTGATAGCAAAGAAGGGCAATTTTAGTACTTAAAGAGGGCAAAATTATGTATTGTAATGATTGTTTTCATAAATTTAAACTAGGGAGAGCATAGTGGATAGTATCTTGGTATTTACTAGACAAACAGCAAACAAATAACACTTTGGTTCTCATATTGAACTGTAATTCTTTCTTTGTGTTGTTTCTCACTGTCAGTTAATAGGAATATGGTATATTAGTGAATGGATAGCCACAGGCAAACCCAAAGCATTCCAGCTGGTGGAACTAGGCCCAGGAAGGGGCACTCTCACTGATGATATATTACGGGTAGGTTAAAATTAATACTAATATTATTACTGCCTTATTTCGTGGCTACTCTAAAATCTGAGGGTATGATGCTTTACTGTTGAGTTTAACTTTCCTCCCTGGTAACCAAGTCATTTTGGTCACAAGACTTGCAGCTTAAACTCCAAATAAAAAGTATATATATGTTTCTGAGACCAGGTCTCTCAGTAGCGAACAGAATCATAGAATGGTTTAGGTTGGAAGGGACCTCAAGGATCATCCAGCTCCAACCTCCTGCCAGAGGCAGGGACACCTCCCACTAGAGCAGGCTGCTCAAGGCCTCATCCAGCCTGGCCTTAAACGCCTCCAGGGAGGAAGCATCCACAACCTCCCTGGGCAACCCGTTCCAGTGTCTTAACCACCCTCACTGTAAAGAACTTCCTCCTAACATCCAGTCTGAATCTCCTCTCTTCCAGCTTAAACCCATTACCCCTCGTCCTGACATTACTAGACCTTGTAAATAGTCCCTCTCCAGCCTTCCTGTAGGCTCCCTTCAGATAGTGAATATGGGTCAGTGTGGGTGCACTGTGCAGGCACACATGGAATCTTTCAAATACTACTTGAAAGAAGGGGAGAGCAGGATTCTTCCTTGATTATTTCTCTAGAAGAGGGCATGATCCAAGTTGAAATCCTTATAGGATGGTGCTGCTGTAGAGGGAAGCCTCACTGAAATCAACAAGAGGAAGAGAAGAGGACAGTAATACAGAAGTGAAGTCACTTCCTCTTGGGATTTCAGGGTTTTTTTTCTGAGATAACCTCTCTTCTGTCATTCTTGGAACCTCAGAACTCTTACTCTTTTTCGTTAACATGTAAATAGAACTCTTACAGCAAGAGTGGAAAAAAAGGATATTGAGCACTTTTTGTTTATTGTTCCTGGGAAAACTGAACTGTTTTTTTCTCCTGATGTGAAATCTTCTGCAGATCTTACAGGAGCTACTTGCTCTCAGGCTGCTGATATTCTAAGTTAGTACTTTATGTTCTTACAACTGTATCATGTGTGTTTTTACTAAAATTGATGAAGAAATTCCTTTTTTCCTTCCAGAGAAGCAAAATGTTATATGAAAGTTCGTTAAATCTTTTATCTTGCATGTAAATAATGAGAGTAAAGGTTAATTATTAAACCTTTAAAGTACACAAAGCACTCACCTAATAGAATTCATCTGCCTTCATAGGTATTCCACCAGCTTGCTTCTTTACTTAGTAAATGTGATGTCTCTATTCATCTGGTAGAAGTGAGTCCTAAACTCAGTGAGACCCAAGCACTGATGCTAACGGGAGGGAAGGTGCAGTCAAACCCTGAGGACAAATCTGCTTACATGAAAGGTGTTAGCAAGACTGGAATTCCTATTTTCTGGTACAGAGACATTCAAGATGTGCCACCAGGTGAGGGGCTTGAACATCTTGTGACAGGGATATCATCCTTCCTCCAGTTGCAGCTTTTATAACAGAGTACATCCCTGCTAGCCTTCATAATAAGTAGAAAAGTAATTAATATACACAGTTCTTTTATAAGTCTAAAGGCAGGATCTCAACTCATTATCCTAACCGCTACCTTCTGACTACATTTTGTGGTAACAACCCACTGATACATTCTAATTCCTCCTTTTCATGGGAGACCATTTACTGGTTTTGCCTGAATCTCCTTTTATGCAAGGAGTTGAAGCTAGAGCTAGCTCACTGTAGAAATGCTGTCTTTGATGTATCCAGGCTGGAGGTAACAATAATTACTTCTTTATGGCTGCATTAACTAAATTAATCACAAGTCATAAAAACATTCTAATTAGCATTTGGAAGCTACTTGGAAGTAACAATAATTGAGTGCATTTTTGCCTTCCCACAGGTTACAGTTTTTACCTAGCACATGAGTTTTTTGATGCCCTTCCAATACATAAGTTTCAGGTATGATAAGATTATTGTAATAGTGACCATCTCCTTAAAGACTTTCTCATTGAGGAAGAAGAGAATAGAGCACCAAACTAGACACATGCATTGCCTATAGTAATAAAACTGAATTTATACAAATAAGGCTTAATTCAGGTGACAACTGTAAAAGTAGTAATAAGAATGAAAGAACTTGCAGAAAGCTAAGCATCTTATGTACTACTACTAACAAAGACTAAAGGGCTTTCATTTTGAATGATAATGAGAATAGCAAAGTAGAAGCTACATAAGATTCAGAAGAAACTTTCATCTTCCATTTGATAATTAGTTTATGAAAATCATTGGTAGAATACTTGATTTTGCTAAGTTAAATGTTTCATGTCAATAGAAGAGACAGCATTTTTATTAACAGCATCAGTCGTTCTTTGTAACCAAACCTGTGTCTGATGACTCTGCAGCTGAGTCTCTACCACAGGATTTTTCCAAGGCAGTTACTGGAATTAAACAGCAATGAGTAATTGTTGTTAATAGCATATTATGTTTTTTTAAATGTGGGAAAATGCTTGACACATTAGTTTAATGAAATACTCAAGACACTATTGTACCTGTTAGAATGTAAAACTTGTACTCCGGGCTTATTAATCAGAGAACAGAGAAAGGCTGGCGTGAAGTGTTGGTTGACGTAGATCCAGAAGTTCCTGACCAGCTCCGGTTTGTCCTTTCACCATCCAGTACTCCTGCAACAGAAAACTTTATTCAGGTAAGGTTATGCCTCCTAGAGTTCATACTTAGGTCTCCACTGACTTTTTCAACTGCTGCCCAGTTACTCTTGACATCAAGAGAGGTCTCGGTCTATGCACGAGTGAACAAAGCTTACCATTTCCATTCTGCAAAATTTTCACAAGCATTTAACTTCGTGTAACGTGGAAAATACAGCACAAAAATAAACACATACATCACATTTTACAAAACCAGAGCTTCAACAAACAAAACACTTTGCAGAGCAAGCTGAGGAGGCAAGAGAAGTTCTGTATCTGTCACAACCATTTCAACAGTAGGCCCTGCCTAAGCCAGGCTCAACCTGCTGTGCATTTACTCAGTGCAGCTGGCACTTCTGCGTTGTGCTGACTTGGAAAGTGTCCTAGATTACACTTTTTTTCTGAAGTTCACTGCATTCTTAAAAGTTACAAAGTTAACCAGTTGAGGTTAACACTAACTACAGTTTCACATGGAAAGGCCTTTTTGAAGGGTGCACACACCTGAAGAGCTGTTTTAATTCTTTGAGTACCACAGTAACGCTAATACAGGTCTTTTTATCTTTGAACTCTGCACTAGCCTGAAGAAAGAAGAGATCATGTGGAAGTGTGTCCTGAGGCTGGTGTCATCATTCAGAGGCTTGCCTGTCGTATAGAAAAGGATGGTGGAGCTGCACTGGTTGCCGATTATGGTCATGATGGAACCAAAACAGATACTTTCCGGGTAAGTTATTCACCCTAAAATAATAAATAGTCTGTTATCTTTTATTCCTTACTTGAATAAGCCAGGTTCTCATAAAAGAAAGGTCTCGAGTGGACATACTATTAAAAACTTGCCTTATGCTGCAACCATGGAACTGAGTAATTTGGTTCTCATAGAATGGTTTAGGTTGGAAAGGACCTCAAGGATCATCCAGCTCCAACCCCCCGCCATAGGCAGGGACACCTCCCACTAGAGCAGGCTGCTCAAGGCCTCATCCAGCCTGGCTTTAAATGCCTCCAGGGAGGAAGCATCCACAACCTCCCTGGGCAACCTGTGCCAGTGTCTTACCACCCTCACTGTAAAGAACTTCCTCCTAACATCCAGTCTAAATCTCCCCTCTTCCAGCTTAAACCCATTCCCCCTCGTCCTGACATTACTAGACCTTGTCAATAGTCCCTCTCCAGCCTTCCTGTAGGCTCCCTTCAGATACTGGAAAGCCACTCTAAGGTCTCCTCGAAGCCTTCTCTTCTCCAGGCTGAAGAGCCCCAACTCTCTCAGCCTGTCCTCATAGCAGAGCTGCTGCAGCCCTCTGATCAACTTCGTGGCTCTCCTCTGGACCCGCTCCAGCAGTTCCATGTCCTTCTTGTGTTGGGGGCTCCAGAACTGCACACAGTACTCCAGGTTTCCATCGGCCAGAAGGGATAATCTGAGCCCTTGCTACATCTATCTCAAATTTTCCAAGTGTAGTCTGCTGTTATCAGCTCTCAAACACACACAACATAGGCTTCAAGAGCCCGAGCTATGGCAGCCAGAAATAAAGCTGAGCATCACCTTCCCATTTAATTTTTCAGGGTTTCCGGAATCACAAACTTCATGATGTGCTGAAAGCTCCAGGTACAGCAGACCTGACAGCAGATGTTGATTACAGCTATCTTCGAAAGATGACCCAGGGAAGAACAGCAACATTAGGCCCCATAAAACAGCGGGAGTTCTTAAAAAACATGGGCATTGACCTCCGATTGCAGGTACTTTATGGTGCTCACAGGTACATAAACTCTAATCCACAAGCAGCTCTCTTAAGCAGCAGGAGAGCTTTCATGAAAATCTGATTTAAAAATGAAGTTATTCAAAGCAACACAGAGGTGTGAGATCAAAGAATTGGATCCAGAGAACCTTATGTCTAAGAGAGTAAATCTATGTTATATTTAGGTACGTTTAATGCAAAACTTGGCTCTGTAGATCAGCTCCAACAGGAATCTCACCAGTACTGAACATTATGGCACTGTTAAATTAGAAGTGAAAAGGATGCAAGAAGAGTCTGAGGGAAGTTATAGCCCTTCTGCTTCTCTTTTTTTAGGTACTTTTGCAGAATTCACGTGACACACAAAGTCGTGAGCAGTTACTTCAAAGCTATGATATGCTGATGAATCCTGAGAAGATGGGGGACTGCTTTAACTTTTTTGCCCTGCTGCCTCACCACAGACTTCTACATCCTGACAAGAAACATAAGCCAGAATCAAAGTCTCCTGTACCACCTGTTGCTGGATTTGATGAACTCCTACTGAAGTAATTTCAAGCACTACAGCAAAATGTGTGGGAGTGGTAGCTTTCAATAGAAACTTAATAAATTAAAAAGTAGAAGGTTTCACCTGCTAAAGGTTTTCCAGTAATGTAAACCAAAATACTTAACTCCACAGGCTGATTTTTTGTGCTTTCAGTTCAAAGATAATGTCACATCTCTTCAGGCAATTTTGTCACACCGATCTTTGCTTCAAGGCGTAATATGGTAGGGAGTGCTGCTGTGGAGTAAAACTTGTGCAGCATACTAAACCTGTGGACTAACCTACTCAAGCAGTATGCATACAAATCAAATGCACATACAGAAATCCGCCTGCAGAGAGCAGAAAATGAATGATGTTTCAGGGGTCTTATGACATATTTCCTGTTGGAATCAAGTTTAAAACTTAAGATGGGCTGAGACTTTACGGAAGTAACAAAACCAAGTGTATTTAAAATACAAGACAGCTTGACAGTTGAAGATATTTTTGGAGAGAGAATGGTGACAGGAACTATGCAAGAAGAGTTACTTAGATATGTCCTGTTGTGGGTATTCTGTTACCAGGTGCTGTGGAACTAAGTAAGAAATTCACCAACAAGGAAGGGCAAAGAACCATTTACTTCTAGGAACATCTGACAGGAGAGATAATTGATGTGAATAAAGAACAAGTCTGATAGGGAAATAAATTTTATTTTCAAGCTTATCAGAAGATATTTACAAACAAGGGGATGTATAAAAATATAAAAGTACTTGACAGTGTCCTTTTCAGGCTATAAATTTTACATGAGCTTTTTCTAGCATCATCATAGCACTAGTTCTTGAATGAATGCAACTTAATTCATCTAGGGGTAAAGATATTAAACACTGTAACCTGCTGTCAAAGTCTGCAGTAAAAGTAGAAAAAAAGAGAATAAAAATTCAGCTATTTGTAGTACTCCAAAGAAAGTTTACTTTCAATGTAGGTCTGATTATTCCTCTACTGTTAGCTGTGTGCAGCTTCTATTGTCTGGCTCCATAAATCTCTGTATACAGTCAGGCAATCTCCTCCAGATGCCAACACCATTATTTTTTCATACAACTTGAATAAGTAGCTCAAAATATTTTGAAGGAGAGCAGAGTTCATGGGGAATGACACCAGTCAGGCTTTCTCCTTCATTACTGTCCCCTCCTCCTCTAGCCTGTCATGCTTTTTCAAGTGACTGAGCTGGCTATATTTCCTCCCTTAAAAAACTAACCACAAAAACACCATCACACAGAGGAAAACCTCAAGTATACAATCAAGTTTAAAATCAGACTGTATCTACATTATTACAGTTAGGATGGAAGATAGCAATGGCTTTACTGACATTTCATCACTTAAACAGTGGAAATTGGAAAACAAAGCCCACTCTTTCTCTTGCCAAGCCTAGGTAAATACCAACTTCAGAAGCTACTGTCCTGGTTCTAAAGTGCCCTTCCAAGGAATAAGTCCTGAAACTCTGCCTTGACAGGTGGCAAGGTTAAGGGGGAAAACTAACCCTTCTCAATTCCTTTCCACAGTGTAGGAGTGACAGAGACTGCCATCAGGCAAGTTTCCTGCACGAACTTAAGGAAAACCTATGCTAGGAGAGGATGTTTGGTGGTTGGAAGGGCTGAAATTCTCTACCCACTGCTGGCTGTAGGAAACTGCCATACAGGCTGCACCAACATGTTGGGCAAAGTTGTGTTTTCTAACAGGGAGTTAAGCCTTTTACCAGTTTAGACACCTACAAAATGCAGTGGCAGTTAGATTAAGAGCAATAGGAAAAGAAAAGATGGGTTAAAGAGCCAAACCTACCTGTGGGTAAATCCTTCAACTGCCACTGACTTGACTACCATGTCGCTGCCATTGCAAGCAGCTGCCAGCCCTGAAATAACCATGTAAAATCTTATGTATATCTAACAACATAGAGAAAACTGCTCACCTGCATCCTTACCTGAAGAACAACAGCAGGTAACAATTCCTTATCTACATTTAAAAAAAAGGCTTTGTAGGAGAGAGAGATGAGATACCCCAAAGCCTCTCACTGGTTTTGCAGTTCAAGGCTGTATCATTATTTTTAAAGCTAATTCAAAGCAAGCTCCCATGAAGCAGCCTGGCACATCAGAGATACATAGAGCCGTTCAGCACCTTCCAACACCACAATACTGTTACCCCACACAGGAGGAAAGATTTCACCTTTTCCATTTGTTAAAGCAGGACAAAACGGCCCCACACTCCTCCATTTGCATTTAGCATTCATGGCCTCAAACATCTTGATAGCATTGACTGTTACACTGTTCTCTCAAGGATTCATTTCACAGAACACTGCTGCCTCCTCTCTTGTACCACAAATCCACTCAGTGGTTGGGAATGCCTCAACTGAGACATCTGCATAAAAAAGTGAATTCAGTTTAGTTCTGAACTCTATTCAGCTCAAACAATGCTGAGCACAGTAAAGAGGATGGGAAGAGCTGCAGGTTAAGATCAGGAGGTAAAGCCCTTTCTCCTACAACCCAGCTGCCCTGGCAGAAGTAACAGGTGATTTGATGTCTACTGTTGCTCCTAGGTTTTGAGCAGACTTAAGACAAGCTACAAACTACTCCTGATGTAAGTCCAGAGAACCTTAAAACAAATTACAAAAATATTAGGAAAAAAAATTATATCTAATAAAACAACAGAAGAAAGCTGCATACATTTTTTCCCTGTTCTTCCACATCCTTCTGTGTGAAAGGATAAGTTACATCAAGTCCTGTGTGCTCTCTGTGCATTACTTGTGTAGTTTTAATACAAAATGCCTTTGGTGTGTATCAATGAAGTGTGCCAGCCTTGCACAGCAGCACACTGTTGTGGCTTATTGCTCTGTTTTAACAGAAATAAAGGACTTCAACAAAATAAAGGACTAGCATAGCTGTGATTGTCACCTCTTTTGATTGTCGGCCAGTACTTCATGAGGAATTTAAATTGTGGGGTCTTTTCTTTTTAAGTATCTGGGGAAAGTTCAGTTAGGGAAAAGACACTCATATTTAACCATCTCAACAGCAGCAAATTATTCCTTCATGGATGAAGCTGTGTTCAACCTAAACTAACATGTTCTGCTATTAGCCTTTTTACAGTCTCTTTTCACCATGCACAGTTTAGGAAATGGGAGATGTATCTAAGTAGCAGAAAATGGTCCTCTATGTTCTAGTAAATAGGGATTAGAAAACCATTACAAAATTCTTACTGTGTAGTCTATGAAAACAGAAATCCTTGGAAAACACAAACCATTCAATCTGTACACATTACACCTCAGTAATGGCTTTGAAGCCACACAGCTTGGTGAAATGTTACCCAATGAGACTTATCTTACTGTCCAGTATAAGTTAGTGACAAAGAAAATCTTGTCAGATGACAGTTTATTCTCATATCAATGCAGGATCCTCTGGGACTTCATACATTGAATTATGTATATAAGACTTCAGGAAGAGGAAGGGTTGTTCCAAAACTTATCCTCAGTTTCTCTGGAGTGTCTCTTGCTGTAATGAATAATAATGAATAATCAAGGGTCTTCTTCCATGTCATCTGGATTAGGAGCCATAATAAAATGCTGGGGGTACTCAAGGTTGTGTTCATAAGCATGTTCTTTCCAGCGCGCATCATCACTCTCATGGGTAATGTAACGCTCTCCAATGCGTGTTTCAAATTCTCTGAGGTCAAGCCAAGTCTGGTAATCCTAAAGAATAAAAGAGATTTAAGGAAGCAGTTAATGAAACAGTAACTGTATCTTCCCACAGAAACTCTGCACTTTGTCTCTACTTTAGTATAAATAGTCATGAGATATAATCAACAAGATCTGGGGGAAAGACAGAATGACAGACATAAAAAAAGCAACCTCACATAACAAACCTAAAAAACAAACAAAACCCCACAAACCACAACCAAACCCACCACCCTCCTCAAATACCCAAACAAAGTGTCAACTAAAAATGGATAAAAATTAATTAGGCTTGTATCTGAAGTTGTAATACTTCGTGTAATACTTCACTTTCATGAAAACTTCTCTGTAACAAGACAGGTAAGGTAGCTTTGTTATGGAAGTAATTGTATATATAGACGAAATTATACTCATTCCAATATTGTTCACACTCAGTTGGATTTTCCCCTTTATTATCTTTGAAATTCTCACTGTGCACAGATATGTGCGTACAGTACTGTGAAGCCATTGAGAGGCGCAGGCATCAAAGCAGCAGATAAATTCCATTCCTCCATTCCAAGCAACTCTATCCTAGAACAAGTACAAATTACAGCACACACCACCTTCTGTCTCTGCTTTTGCACTGATCAAGCAGTGCTTCTCTCTATACTGACTTCAGCAGGGCTCAAACACTCATCACTGCCTGCATTCAGAAGAAAGTGCCAGAATAAGCAAAACTCTGTGTTGATGTCAGACACAAAGTATGAAGTGGGGAAGAAAGTAAGGCTATTTTTTTCCTTGAATAAAGAAGCCATCAACAGGTAAGCAGAATCCTGGAGCACATAAAATGTAGAGCTGAAAACTGACATAGTTGAGCCTCCATGAATCCTTGTTAACAGACTTCAGTAGTTTGAGTAAGTTTTAATAAATTTTAATATGCCTCTGAATGAATTCATCCACCCCCAAAAAATTATTCACCCAATATAAAACACAGTGAAAAAGGCAGATGGGTTTACCTGTAACCATGGGTGACTAAGGGATTTGTCAACACTGAAACGTTTTCTCATCTTCACTTGAAGCAAATTGTTTATCAAATCAATGGCTGACAAACAGAACAAAAATGATATTACATACTAATAATCTCCATCACCATTTCACATACTGTAGCAAAAGGGATTTTTTTTTATATATATGTGTGTGTATATCCTACCAAACTCTTCAACTTAATCAAGCTCTTGAACTTTATATTTAACTTTGCTGATGTTAAATGAAGCTCCAAAATAGGTACAGGGTAAGCTCTCACCCAACCTTTAATGGAAACACTAAAAGCTTTACTATGTTGTCCAATAATCTTTTCCCTTCCTGATTTCGGTGAATTTCAGAAGCACCAAAATAACTCAAGCATAACCCTGTGTTCTAAGACTATGCAGGTGCTTACACCCTTGTGTACTTCATATATGTCCTTTCACACCTACCTGTGTTGTTAATCATATAAATGTTACTATTAGCAAAGCCGGCATCAAAGAGCTCTAGAGACCAACCTTGTAAACGTCTAGATTGTTCAGACCTGACATTTAGTGCCAGGTTTTGTTTCACTTGCTAATGTACAGAAAGTAAAACTCAAGTTCACCTCTGAATTGTTTCTGTAATTACAGTTTACATCATAGAATTTAGTAGAATCAACCAGGTTGGAAGAGACCCCTAAGATCATCCAGTCCAACCTAGCACCCAGCCCTAGCCAGTCAACTAGACCATAGCACTAAGTGCCTCATCCAGGCTTTCCTGTATGTTTTGAGATCAGCATTCAACAAATACACTTGATTTAATTTTTTACTTGGAATCTTGGAAAGTTTCAGGTTATCCCACTAATCAATGCATGCAGCTAATTTTTCTTGCCAGATCTATTGGTTCCTCCATCCCCAAGAATTATCTACAACACTGTATTTGGCAATTTATCTTTCACAAAGATACACCAATTCTCATTTACCCATTTTGGCATAGCCTGCTAAACTTAAACTATCAATAATTCTCACACTGGTATCTGAATGAACCTTGAGCTTTAATAATTTGAATGCATTATCCACACGAAAAGACATTCTGATAGAGAAAATACATTTATTTACCTTCACTAGAAATTTCCTTCCAAGGATTTGGTGGGTACATAAATGCTGCATTTTGAATCTGATCATTTATATCCTCATCTTCATTAAAAGGAAACGTACCACTAAGGCTCACGTAGACAATAACCCCTACTGACCACATGTCTAGAGAGCGGTTGTAACCTTTACTCCTGAGCACTTCAGGGGCAAGATAAGCAGGTGTGCCTACCACAGAGCGCCTGAAAGATTTTTCACCAATGATACGTGCAAAGCCAAAATCACACAGCTTCACCTGCAAGAGAAATGTATTTTAAATACATGAGAAATCTCTGCCTGATCTCCAAAGCACATCATTGCCCAAGACCAGAGTGGTACATGACACCTTTCTGCAATCACTCAAATATTGTATGTGCTAAAAATCAAGGACAATACATCAGGTAATCCAGTTAATGTTTTAGGCTGCTGGGTTTTCAGTCTGCAGAACAACCATGCTATAGGTTGAGCCCTCATCTGGCCTTGCACAGATTCAGGTCTGAGACAGTCTGTAGTACACAGTCACAAGTGTATAAATAGGGACTAAAGATTTGATTCCCAGCTTGGGTTACTTTCAGAGACAAACCTGTACCCTCTGAGGGTACAAACCCAGTATTTTAAAAGCAAACAAATCCCAGTCAGACCACATTCATCTTAATCATTCTTCAAGCTGGAAGCTTCAGCTACACAGAAATCAAACAGTTAGTCTTAGCTATAACTCAGAGCCAGCTCTGGGTAGACCAGTCAAATAATCCTCCAGGTGAAAATGCAGCAACAGCTAGTGTCTGCCCTGATGCTCAAATCTCAGTGGTTCTGGGAGAGTTCCTTAACTTGAACACAGCAGGCATCTGATCTGAATCCTTTTAAATCCTCCTCAAAAGTCCACACCACTTTGCATTCACATCACAGGACTGGAAACAATTCTCTGATGCTGCCTCAGAGCATTGAATTTCTATATATCCTCCACAAAATCCATACTATCCAAACTATCTAAGATAATAGTTGACTGGGTTAAGTGTTAGCAGTACCTAAATACTAGTACTGCTGAACAGCATTTCTCTTACAGAAGTTGGCTATTTAATTTACAGTACAAAATGTAATATGATGTATACTGGGGAATGGAGATCCTGAGCAAGATCAGTGAGAAACGAATCAGTCCGTTTTTACATCTTGTAAGCAATGCAAACAAGACCGAGGAAGAGATGTACAACAGGAAAGAAACTGTTTCCCCAAGGTCTTACAGCACTGAAACAGAAATGAGGACTGTTCTTTGAGTTTCTAGTCCCATGCCTTTTCCAATGAAATATTCTCGCCGATCCAAAATACCAATTTCCATACACTCTTCACAAGCACAAAACCAGACACGGTCTACATAGCCTTTTGATAAGTGCTAGCTGCAGTTATATTTCTCAGGCTCATCAGAGGAAAGAATGCTTGTGCACAGCTGTGGCCCATGTCTCACAACAATGCTGAGAGGAAAGACACTGAAACAGATCAATGAGCATAAAGCTAAGGTAAGAGCTGGAAGAAGGGACAGGGGAGGGAAGAGAAGCACTGAAAAGTGGTTGTTTTATGTCCACTCACCTGAGGGAATGGCTCTGCAGATGCTAGTAGTACATTTTCTGGTTTTAAATCACAGTGCACAATATTCTTGAAGTGCAAATTCCTCAAAGCAACAAGTATCTACAAAAAGGAAATAACATTTTCAGAACTATTCAAGAGGATCAGAAACATCAAAAGCCATAGACGCTAACCAATACAGTAACTTGTATCAACATAGTCTCCAAGAATAAACCCACATATACTGTGCAAGGAACACTTCTTTTTAACCTCTGTCTCCTCTCTCTCTTTCTGAATGCTTACTCTTTTGGCATGTATCTTCAGATGACCATAATGCTGTGTCTTATGAAAGAAGAGCAAAAAAGCTTAACATAACTAACATTCAAAATTCTATCCATGGATAGTCGATTTTCATTATGTGTGCAGCTCTCTGTGCTGTCTCTTTTAAATAACACCGTAGGAAATTCCTTCTTCAAACTCCATTTTCACATAAACACGAGACAAATCTATCCTATCATCAAAATGTAAAGAGACTGATTGCTAACCTGAGTGACCATGAACTTAGTTATTCGTTCTGGAAGTCGACTTTTCTCGCTGGAAAGAATCATCTCTAGCATATCCCCATGCAGCTTTTCCATTACAACAAAGACTCGTTCTGGTGTTTCAAACATACATTCCAGGTTCACAATCCCAGGGTGGTGCAAATTCTAAAATGAAGTAGTATAGGTACATCATTAAAATAAAGCAGCATTAAATATCCTGAGTTACACAAAAACACACTACAAACTAAAAGGCAGTTGAGAGTTAGAGATAAAAAACAAGACTAATTTGTTTTAACATAAATCATCCATAGCAATTAAAGTTGACATACTTACTGTTTTAAGTACAGAACATACAAGAATAACACTCATATTGAGAAGGCAGTAGTGGAAGACAGCTAAAACAAATACAATTTCCAGCTACATGAGGGAGAAGACACAAAGTCGAAGTACATGTCATCAGTGGGTCCTTTATAGGGGATAGATACCATCCCCAAGTTACAAACTCTACAAGATACTCAGGAATTCCTGCTCTTCTAAGATTCTCTTGCAAAATGTCTCAGAGATCATATTCACAGATTCAGAAATCACAGCACAATATCTCATTAATGGCTTGAGACAAACCTCCAGTGTGATCTAAAAATACTTCCGTACCTGGAGAATGGCTACTTCATTACGAAGCTGACTTTCCTGTTTAGTTGGAAACCTCATCTTGTCAATGACTTTGATAGCCACATCTCTTCCAGTCTTCCTGTGTTTTCCTTAAAAAAAAAAAAAAAAGCCAATGTCAGTCACCAAGAGATAGAAGCAATTCAGAGCTACAAAACAAGTACATTCCATACACATGTGCAGTATTATCATACTCCAGACCCCACCTGGAGTACTGTGACTGAAGGACATGGAACTGCTGAAGCGAGTCCAGAGGAGAGCCACAAGCCACGAAGATGATCAGAGGGCTGCAGCAGCTCTGCTATAAGGACAGGCTGAGAGAGTTGGGGCTCTTCAGCCTGGAGAAGAGAAGGCTTCGAGGAGACCTTAGAGTGGCTTTCCAGTATCTGAAGG
Organism: Tricholaema leucomelas; assembly: GCA_013400475.1. NCBI lineage: Eukaryota > Metazoa > Chordata > Aves > Piciformes > Lybiidae > Tricholaema lacrymosa > Tricholaema leucomelas. The sequence goes on from WAAF01015012.1 coordinate 30,961, forward strand.
GAGCCTACAGGAAGGCTGGGGAGGGACTATTGACAAGGTCTGGTAACGTCAGGACAAGGGGGAATGGCTTTAAGCTGGAAGAGGGGAGATTTAGACTGGATGTTAGGAGGAAGTTCTTTACAGTGAGGGTGGTGAGACACTGGAACGGGTTGCCCAGGGAGGTTGTGGGTGCTTCCTCCCTGGAGGCATTTAAGGCCAGGCTGGATAAGGCCTTGAGCAACCTGCTCTAGTGGGAGGTGTCCCTGCCTATGGCAGGGGGTTGGAGCTGGATGATCCTTGAGGTCCCTTCCAACCTAAACCATTCTATGATTCTATGATTATTGTATTTATATTTTAACTTGCAACTGAGTAATGAAGTGATTAGCAGCACTGTAGATAAATTTAAACTAGTTGCTTCTCTGCTGTCAGGTATGCACAGTGGCACTCAATGCATCAGGTGAAGTTTTCATATGTCCAAGAACAAGTGCAAGAGCAAGTCTGTGCATGTGCAAGACTTGCACATATGCAATTAATACCTACTGCCCTGGAATAGTCCCTCTCTTCTGCAAAAGAGCAACAACAAAACCATTTAAGAGTAATATGAAGAAAGATCTACAAGTCTTCTCCAGTGGTTTCATGGGCTTCACATGCACAGGAAATTGCATAGCAAATACTCTACAGGAACATGAGAGCAATTATGCACTATGAAGAATACACAGATGTAGTCTGTGGTGATCCAAAAGCTCTAAATGCTGTGGTAAGAAAAGAACTGTGCTGATAGCACCAAATACTTTTCCTTAACACAACCTTCATCACCTACCTAAGAAGCATTCTGCAGTACACAGACAGAATGTTTCAAGTGCAACATGAATAGCTGCTGGAGAGCAGCCAGACAGAGAGGGATCTGGGGGTGCTGATTGATACCCGCCTGAACATGAGCCAGCAGTGTGCCCAGGTGGCCAAGAGAGCCAATGGCATCCTGGCCTGCATCAGGAATGGTGTGGCCAGCAGGAGCAGGGAGGTCATTCTGCCCCTGTACTCTGCACTGGTTAGACCACA
>WAAF01015012.1:37926-179723 GCA_013400475.1 Tricholaema leucomelas
AAAAATAATATAAATACACTTAAAGTATATTAGGAGCATCTAAACTATGGTGTTCCTTTTCACATCCAGCAACTATCTGTGAGCTCTTAATGCTCCTACAATAAAGCTCTGCAACATACATTCACACTGTAAAGCTGATTCCTAACTACTACTTCCTGCTACCAAGGATCAAAGGATTTGCCCACCCTCCACAAACCTGAGCATCATTTGTCAGAGACTTATGGAAAAGTATGGATCCAGTTCAGCAGAGAATAGACAGACAATCCTCCACACAAAACAAGCACTTTTCTGAAAGAAGGCTCTACCATTAGCAGCTTCAGAGTAGGAATAATAGTGTCTTATCTGCCTGCTTACTGTGATCTTTTCCTTGTCCTGCAGCAGTGCAAACGCTAGCTTGAGGAGTGACTGGCATCAAAGCCTGACGAATGGCTTTCTCCCAGCCCTGAGCTACATCAAGTCCAACTCCAGTTGCAGCAAGAACAGGACTGTGATGACTGCTGCCATTGTTTTCGCCGACAAAGTACACCATGGTGTCAGTGATGATCTCAAAACAGTATGGGTTGCTGCCCTGCACCACATTTGAAAAATCTCGAGGCTGAGTCACCTGGAGAATTTCTGAAAGTGGAATCTCCTGAAGAAAAATATTAAAGATTAAAAAGTGAGCTCACACACACACACACACATCATACTTTAATATACTGATATTCAAAACTTAAAAGCGCTTGCAAAGAAATCAAAGCAAAAACGTCAAAATGCAAAACACCAAGCTTCATAACTGATGGCAAAATGTGTGTGACCATTGCCTACTCAACCTTCTCAATTCCTCTTTCTACATACAGTTTTTTCCTGTGTAACTACTATTTTCTACTCAGAAAACTGCATTTATATTCACCATGAGACATGCTCCCACCACATACAAATGACGCACAACTACAGAAAGGCCTTTTCCTGCAGTAGCCTGTGCAATTTAGCTAGAGAAGAATGTGACAGGGGAAAAAGTGAAGCAAAACAACGGTAAGAAGAGGAAGCCATTATAAAAGCTAGCCAAGAAATACTGCTTTACATGTCTGAATTGGTTTACATAAAGATTTTCTTTTATACAGATATTAGCAATTTCTGCTGACTCCTCTACCTTGTCAGTCTAAGACTGTGGTAACAAGCAGTACTAGAAAACAGATCATAGAATCATAGAATGGTTTAGGTTGGAAGGGACCTCAAGGATCATCCAGCTCCAACCCCCTGCCATAGGCAGGGACACCTCCCACTAGAGCAGCTTGCTCAAGGCCTCATCCAGCCTGACCATAAACACCTCCAGGGAGGAAGCATCCACAACCTCCCTGGGCAACCTGTGCCAGTGTCTTACCACCTTCAGATCTGAAGGAAGAAATGGCTGCAAGTTTGTACTAGCTGGAGTAGTACTTTCCACATACATGGAAAGGTGTACAGGTCCACATGGCTTGCAAGAGCAGTAAACATGCAAGTGAGCGTCAGGTGAGTGTTAGAAGGATAAGAGACAGAGGCTGATGAAGAGCAAATAAATGCAAAGGCAAAAAAAAAAATCAAATCAAATTATTCTAACAACAAATAACCTCAGATTTAAGAAGTTAAAGAAAGGAGTGCAAAGAGGCAAGTGAAAGGACTAAAAGCAGTGACACAACAGAGCAACAAGCAAGGAACATATTTTACCAGCTGTGTTTTGAATGCACAGGGCAATACAAGTATCAGAGAGGTCTGAGAAGAGACTGCATTGGTCAAGATAGGGATGAAAAGGATCTGGGCAAGTTTAGCTGGGTGTACAGACAAAAGGCTTGATCTTAGAGATGTTATAAAGGAAGAAGCTGCAAGATTTGGACCCACACCTAAAGATGTAAGACAAGAAAGGAAAAAATCCCATTTACACATTCAAACATATTTGGTGGATATTGCATCACTGAACACATGACTATAGTAACAACATACTACACTTATTGCTAGGCTTCATGTATATAACACCAGGCTGCAAAGTAAATTTTCCTGTAAATCTTGCCTGATTTCAGTTGTACATCTGGGAATAATTTAGTTTTGGGAACCTCAAAATGAAACACACAAGCACACAAACTTTCAGTCACTACTTATCAAATGCAAAAATCTTAGCTTTCATTAGACTGACAACCATATAAATTCTCTGGTAACAGGGAAGAAAGCTTCACATGCTAGGTAATTCAGGAGAACAGTACATGTAAAAGGTAAGAAGATGTACTCAAGGGGATTAGGACAGGTGCTGCAAACAGTTTCTGAGTTAGTGTTGGCCCTTCTCACCTATAAAGTTTTGCCAACTAATTAACCTGGACACAGTTTTGATTTTAGAGGATGGGAAATGGGAGATTGTACTTATACTCCTCACAAGCAGATTTCAGATCAATAAAGCACTGAGAAACTTAAGTTTAACATAATTATTAATCATCATTAATTACCTTGTAATATTTTGTTCCAGATTCATTTTGAAATAGTGTGAGGCATTTGCTGTCCAGTCGCCAGTAATGTCTTTTTCTCTACAAAAGGTGTAGTACAATACCATAAGGAATAAGTCACTGGTATGGCTTTAGTTACCCAATTATTTAACTGGGAATTACTTTAAATAATCAATATTAATCTACAGTTGCATCTCAGACTAGACACATGAGAAAAATACACTGTGGGAATAAACTTCTTTTTAAACTCGAGAAAAGGCTCAAAAATTATTTATACAAACCATGAAAAAAAATTACTTACCTTACAGTAATAGTGAGAACAATGGCAGTTACCCTGCACAGCAAAAACATCTGCTCACAAAACCTGAATCATTTAAATTTAGGAACAACTGTGGCAGTCAAGCTCCCTTCCTAACCTCAACATCACAAAGGTTCAAGGACTGAGCAGGCCTAAGAAGTCCTTAATGCTATTGACCTCTTAAAATTCTGTATTGACAAAAGCACATAGAAAGACAGATTACAAGATTCTAATGGACAAAATATCTTAGGGAAAAAATAAACACCCACAAGACAGACTAAATAGTCATTACTTCAGCAAAGCCTTTGACACCGTCTGCCACAAGATCCTGGCTAAACCGGCAGCTCGTGGCTTGGACAGATCCACTCTGTGCTGGGTCAAGAACTGGCTGGATGGCTGAGCCCAGAGAGAGGTGGTGAATGGTGCCATATCCAGTTGGTAGCTGTCACTAGTGGTGTTCCCCAAGGATCAGTGCTGGGCCCAGTCCTGTTCAACATCGTTATTGATGATCTGGATGAGGGGATTGAGTCCAGCATCAGTAAGTTTGCAGATGACACCAAGCTAGGAGCAGGTGTTGATCTGTTGGAGGGTAGGAGAGCCCTGCAGAGGGACCTAGACAGGCTGGATGGGTGGGCAGAGGCCAATGGGATGAGATGTAACAAGGCCAAGTGCAGAGTTCTGCACTTTGGCCACAACAACCCCAAGCAGCACTACAGGGTGGGGAAAAGTGGTTGGAGAACAGCCAGGAAGAAAGGGACCTGGGGGTACTGGTGGATAGTAGGCTGAAGATGAGCCAGCAGTGTGCCCAGGTGGCCAAGGAAGCCAATGGCATCCTGGCCTGTATCAGGAACAGTGTGGTCAGTAGGACGAGGGAGGTTATTCTTCCCCTGTACTCAACACTGGTCAGGCCACACCTTGAGTCCTGTGTCCAGTTCTGGGCCCCTCAATTCAAGAGACATGTTGAGGTGCTGGAAGGTGTCCAGAGAAGGTCGATGAAGCTGGTGAGAAGCCTGGAACACAAACCCTATGAGGAGAGGCTGAGGGAGCTGGGGCTGTTTAGCCTGGAGAAGAGGAGGCTCAGGGGGGACATCATTGCTGTCTACAACTACCTGAAGGGAGGTTGTATCCAGGTGGGGGTTGGTCCTTCTCCCAGACAACCAGCAAGAGAACAAGGAGACAGAGTCTCAAGTTGTGCCAGGGGAAGTATAGGCTGGATGTTAGGAGGAAGTTCTGCACAGAGAGAGTGATTGGCATTGGAATGGGCTGCCCAGGGAGGTGGTGGAGTCACCGTCCCTGGGGGTGTTCAGGAAAAGCCTGGCTGAGGCACTTAGTGCCATGGTCTAGTTGACTGGCTAGGGCTGGGTGCTAGGTTGGACTGGATGATCTTGGAGGTCTCTTTCAACCTGGTTGATTCTATGATTCTATGACTACCTCTCCACCAAGAAGCAGCATAAATAATCTGCATAAAGCACTTTATAATTAAAAGCAAAAGAACATTCCTCAAAACAAAGAAGCTTTTAGAAAGCTAATATTGCCATATGAATCTAACTTACTTGGCTTGCACCATGCTCATATAGTTAAATACCCATTTTCATTTTCTCTGACAAAAATCCAAGAGCCTTAACTCTGGCTTAAGATGACAATGTTTGAAACATAACACAGCAAAGCTTAAATCACTTCAATCATGGTGAAGCTAAGCCTACCTGTAGGAGTTAGACAAAGAAATCTAAGTCATAAATAAATGGAATTTCCAGTGAGTACTGAATGGAAACTGGGGGAAACCGTAAAAATAAACCTGTCCTTTGGCTATATATAGTCTTTATTAAATCATTCATCTGGGAAGACTTTGGTGGGGGGGAAATTAAGGAATAAGTTAGAACTTCACTCAGTGTTTCAAAATCTGCCCATATCCTATTCTGAGAAAGAATTGGCTCAGAGTTAGGAAAAGAATACAAACGATAATACAGAAACTTCTCATTATAAAGGATGAAGTATCTTATTATCCCAGGTCAGCAAGAAGCAAACAGACACTGCTGTTAAAAATGGACCATTCTGGAACTGACAGAAAGGCCAAGTTGCTTCAGGAACAGGAAGCAGTCTGACATTGCAGATGACAGAGCAGTCAAGGGAAAGAATCAGAGTTTTAATGCCTAATACTCCTCCCTTTAGGAAGCTCTATGAGGTCTTGCTTGGCTGAAAGTATCTTGCTTTGGGGCAGAACACTCCACTTCATTCACATGGCTTTTTTGAGAGATGTCACCTAAGTAGCAGACAGATAAAGAAAAATCAAACTGAGCTAAGGTGTACAATGAGAATGTTGTTCTATGAGGTTCAAATAAGCCCATAGAAAAAAATGTACTTGCTGTACTGAAAGATTAAAGCCAAGACAAGTATCAGGTCTGTCCCTCCAGCATTTTGCTAGAGCTATTCAGCTTTTGTCTGCTACCTGGACTTAGTTTTCATGCGGCCAGCCAATGATAATTGTGTCTGTTAGTAGCCTTGTCAGGAATCTGACCTGAAACACACTAGATACTTATTCTGTTTTCTGACAAATAGATCTAGGTATTACAAAACTGACCTTAAATAAATCTTTTATAAGGCAGTTTCTGACAGAGCACATGGAGTGGTCTTCAGCTGAAATCCCAAAAAGTAAAAATACTACACTATTCCAAGTTAGCATTGCCCCTCAGCTTGATTTCAGCAGAGGTTTGGTTCTCTGAATTCCTGAAGTTCCCTTCAATCAAACTCGTGTGTAGAGACAAAGAATGCAGAAGTATTTAATGCTGCTTTTCATGAACAGTCTCAGTGTCATACACTGTGCTTCACCAGATCTGGGAACTTTTTGAATTCACTATTTTCATTCATCTACCAAAAGGATTCACTACCTCTCATCAGACAAGACTAAGGAACCCAGTTATTCTTCTTTATCTTCAATACACAAGAATATTGCCTAAGACTCAGTGAAGATCATTACTGACAGTGCTAGAAAGAAACAAGGTAGTCTTTTTGGAGGATGAATACCCAAGGACATACAGTCAAGCCACAACTTTTGATTCCATTGACATCAAGAGGAATAGTGAGCTTGAGGTGGGTGGCATTCAATAATGCTTAGAATTAATCAATTAAGGACTCCAATATTTATACAAATATTTAGAAGCATAATACTGTTTAGTAAACAGTGTCAACCATTTCAGTACTTAGCATTTTATAATCATTTCAATCTTTCACATAGTAGAATAAAAACATTGACACAAATATTGAGTTTCAATGATAGACAGAAAGAAGACATAAGCAAATTGTTCCAAACATTCCATTATTTTATCAAGAAAGCTGAAATCTTACACATGCAATTCAATTGAGACAACTTAAAGACACTTCTTCTTAGAAGGAAGAAAGAAAAGTAGTGATATGCACCACATGAAAAATTCTGAATAAACTACACTTTGTCCTTTGTACCAAATTTCTTTATAATGAGCACCATGGCTAAGTCCTTTCAAATGCTACTGCAAATCAGAATATCTAAATAAGAAAGAAGAAATGCACTGCTTCAGAGAAATAGTTTAACTTAATGGAGAAACTGAAGTCACTGACCAGATTGTCTCTACTAGTATAGTGGACCATCCATCCTTCCTTCACCATTGTACTGCTCTTCCTTTTTGTGTGCTTGATAGACTGTACAACTCTCATGAGAGGAATATTACTGCTTGTTGAAGGACTAAAACAAAACCAAACAGCAACAAACAGACAAAACAGTTAACATTTAACAAGTTAAAATCCAGCAGTACTGCATTTATACTGGCACTACACATCCAATCTGTAATTTTCAGGAATGGGCACCTTCACCTCACATCAAAATTTCCTTGACAGATGGAATTGGTAAGGTATCTGAGCTCCTTCTAGCTCTCTTAATGCATATATTATAGTATTTAAATTACAGAACACAGAAGAAACACACTGGAATGAGGACAGCTATAGAAATCAATCTCCCTCAAACAATTAACTGAGGCTGATGGTCTTAATGCTGCAGCATTAAAAAAAATAAAATCAGAATCACTACTATTTTCTCTCTTCTGTATAAGTTGATTACAAGACTTCCTAATATCCTTACTACAATAATGAAGGTCTCTATCTAAACATACCTTCCATTCATTAAAAGCACCAATTACTACCCACTGCTACTCTCCCATGAGGGCACAAAGAACACTGTAGGCAAGAACTGGGGCAGCATCAGGGAAGACTATAAAGCCCTGGGGGTGCCAGTGAAAAACACTGGTGTCCAAGTTATTCTTTCCTCCATTTTACCACTTAAAAGAAGGGAAGCAGTCACAAAAAGTTAATAATGAGTCTCAACTCAGGGCTAAGCAGGGAATAAGCTAGGCCAACCAAAGTAGTGTCAAATGTCCCTTAGCTGCCTTCCAAGAGCAAAGCCAGAAGGCAAACTACCTCAAGCATGCATACAGCTATGTCAGATCCTCTTTTACACCTCTCCAGGGAAATCTTCTTACTCAACTACTTCTTTGAAATGCCTGTACACCAACACCTGCAGCATGAGGAATAAACAGGAAGAACTAGAGGTGTGTGTGTGGATGCAGGGCCACAATCTCATTGCAATTACAGGACACGGTGGGATGGCACGTATGACTGAAACGCTGTCATGGATGACCACATACTTTAAGACAGACCAGCAAGGCAAGGTAGTGGAGCTGTTCTTTATATGCAGGAGCAGCTGTAATGTATTGAGTGTATTTTGTCCAGTTCTGGGCTCCTCCAGCTCAAGCTACTGGAAAGAGTCCAACAGAGGGCCACAACAATGATTACAGGACAGATGCATCTCCATTATGAGGAGAGGTTGAGGGACCTGGGGCTCTTTAGCCTGGAAAAGTGAAAATTGAGAAGGGATCTTATAAATGTCTACAAATAGTAAACACTGTAGAATTGTCTGCCATAGGATGCTGTACCTGCCAAGAACTTCATTTGCCTCAAATTAAATTAGAAATAAATGGAAAAAGCCTATCCAGAGGTGGAATACAAAAGAGAAGCTACTTTCAGTTCATGAAGTCCTTGAGTTATAAATCACTGAAATAAATGTTCCTTCTCACATATTTGCTATTAAGCCCTGAGCCAGAATGACCTTTAGTTTGACCTAGTACTCCACTCAATGACTTAAAATCAGGATTAAGCTATTCAGAGTAATAAAGAAAGCAAAAAGATAAAACCTTACTAAAGGAACCATGTAAAGGTTCAAAAATAGAAGATTTGAGAAAAATCTCACTCAGGACAAATAGGAACAAACTTCTACCTAAAACACATACAGACTATGATGAGATGATTAAAATCAAGTCATTTATTTTAAATCTACACATATATACAACAGTAACTGCATTAGGCTAGTCACAAAGACCTTAGTCATGTATCAGCCATGTCAAGCCATAAATTTCACCATGTTTCAATAATGTGGTTTTATTTCTTTAGTAACAGTCATAGCACAGCACTTCTTCCAATTAGAAGAGACTGTACTACTTCATATTTCAGAATTTCTTGAGACATGCTAAGTTTACAAAGCATTTTCAAGTTAAAAAGAAAAGAAAAGAAGAAAATAACAACATTTTAAACAACAACATTTTAAGCAGTAAAACTGGGCTAATCAGCAATGTTTTACTTACAATACTGAGTAAAGAAAACTACCTTACAGCTTACCTGATAGTCTTGACAGCTTCCTCATCTTTGTCTGTATCAAGATCAGATGGATCCATAAAGAAGATTTTGTCCTCTGGAGGAGAGGGCTCTTCAGCATCATCTAGACTTCGACTACCATCACTGTTCATTTCACTGCTATCAACTTCCATCGGCATGTCCAAGTCCTGGCCTGGGCTAGCAGGCTCTGGAAGCAACACAAGTTTCAGATATTACTTCAAATGCACAATTTGAGAAAAAAAAAAAAGGGGGGGCAAACAAAACTAAAACCGAAGAAAACTCCCAAAAACCTCCATAACATTGCTTCTCCAGTTCACATTTCTGCAAGTAAACATAAAGGTACAAACAGAATATAAAAATCCTTCTCTTTTTTGTGCTAAATGATGCAGATTATGCTAATGAACATTATCAATTTGGTTTTGCTAAATGTCAAGGCAAGAAAGATCCAACTAAAACAAAAAAGATCCTGAAAGAAACAGAATGAAAAGCTTAAGGTCTAAACCTAAATCTCATTAAGTAATTCTGTTCCAAAAATAATCAGTACAAAGTAACCTTTTGATGGCTAGAGATGACAGAGAGAGTTACTCCTGTGCACATTAAATTGTTCTTCAACAGAAATCTGCTCTCACTACCCTTTTAGCCCATAATAGCAAAAGTAAGTGAGGATAAGGAGGCCATGGCATTACAGGAGAAAAAAAAAAAAGGCAACAGAAATCTCATCTGCATCTTAGTCCCTGCTGGCCTTCATCACCAGCCTTTTTGTTTGTTTGCTTGAGGAAAGATCAATTTAAGGGTGGCAGAAAGAAGAAAATAAAAATACTCCTCATGTGTGCAGAAGAATTGTTAAGAACTCATAGTTCCCAAACTACATGCCCTAGGACCCTGGCATCACAAGGGTGGTGAAAGCATGCCATTGTTCATGGTCACCAACCTCAAGACCTATGCAAGAGCCTTGAAGCCAGAAAGTGCAGGCAGGCTTGAGTGGGTGGAGTATGTTGTGCAATGCAATAGCAACAGATTCACTGGCTAACAGGGCTGCTGCCCAGGCCTCTGAATTAGGTCATACAGTTTCATGTGATCTGCTGCATGCCATCACTGAACATGTGTGTGCCAAGGATCAATATTTTGACCAATACAATCACAGAATGGTAGAAGTCGGAGAGAACCTCTGGAGGTCACCTGGTCCAACAACCCTTAAGAGCTCCTTTTTCCAGCCTATTTAAGTCCCTATCAATGGCAGCACAACCCTATGGCCTATCAGCTGGTCCAAGCCTGCTGAGGATGTATTCTGCCTCATCGTCCAGATCACTAATGAAGATGTTGAACACATTTGGACCCAGTATTGGTCCACGGCAAACACCACCTGTTACCAGCCTCCAACTAGACTCCATGCCACTGATCACCACTCTCTGAGCCCATCCATTCAAACAGCTTTCAATTCACCTCACTGCTCATCCATCTCATATTTCATCAGCTTAACACTGATCTAAAACTTCATTATAAACACTCAATTTCCCTCCACATACTGCTCTCCCCCTTTCCCTTCCGGCTCTGTAAGATGTATCCAGGAAACAGTACTACTTGAGGGTAAAAAAAATACATATATTTCATGGTGAACAGTGAGCAGATTGACCACAGCAGATGTTCATTTTTTAGCACTGAGAAGGTTTCTTGACTTTTTTTATCTCCTTTGAGCAACATCAAGCAAAGCATACCATACTTGCCATTAAGTAAAAGTCACCAGAGTATAAGTTTTACTGTGAGTCTTTTGGTCGCCAATCCCAGGTGGAAAAAATAAAGATCAAACAAATCAGTACAAAATATTCAGAGATGACAGAACCAAAGGTTAATGTATCTCATTCAGCCTCCAAAGATCTGTCAGTATTTGAATCATGTTTCTTATCTTACCTCCATTGAAAATCACCTCTCCAAGACAGTCTTTAGGTACTTTAGATGCACAGCGCTTGTGACAGTTGAATCTGCAATCTAAACCATAAGGTATATAAGCCAGGGATACTAGAACATTTCTCCCACTTGGACACTTATGTTCTATTATTCAGTATTTCCATCACAAGCTTCAGTTCAGAGTTACGCATTTGCAAGTAACCGAAGATAGCACCAATGAGGTCACCTCTAGAAGGAAATTAACAATCTTGTCCTGATGTCACATGTTTATTTGCCCCACCACTATTTATGTCAGCATTTCCCCTTCCAGTATAAAACACTTTTATATTTCTCTAGCTTTCTCTGTACTAATTTTTTGTATTATGACATCATATTTCCCATCCTCTCATTTGTTCCACATAACTTTTCCATTTGCATATGATTTAAATATCTCATCTCTATCTTGTTCCCCACCTGCTGCCTAAGATTTGCAGCCATCATGCCCTCTCAGATCACATATCTGTATCATAGAGCAAATAAACTCAGCAGTAAATCACAAAGTCCCGTTCCTTTGTGACTAAGATTACACATTGGGCTCAACACTGAGACTTCATTTATGCCTGCTGTCTCAGGGGAGACAAAATAACATTATATCCAGATCTGGCCTGACATGGAAATGGCCTGACCTGGGCACATGCTATTTCTGCATCCAAGGTATCAGATGCAGTCTAATAAATAAATGCCAGCATACATTAGTAATATTAACAGAAGTGTCCTTTATTAGTAGCATCACTGTAATTTTCAACTCTCTATCAACATTATTGATTTCAAAACTCCCTGCTGTCCTCACAATTGTTATCAAGCTAACAATTTAGCCCCTTTGGGGCATCCAAATAAAGCTTTCCTTTCACACCTAGACAAGAAAAAAAATCATTCTCTCCCTGTTCTTAGTAGCAGAGAAGCCAAACCATGGAGCAAAATACAATTTTGTTCAGCTTTTGAGTGCCCATAAGAAAGCAATCCTGGGAGACCAATGACCTCTCTCTTCTATAGCAATGTATTCAGTTAATATTATGCAATACAGCTAGCACGAGTTTGAGGGGGTCTGGAAGAACCAGAGACATTTCAAACCTTACCAGGTAACCAGAAAGACTAGGAGCAAGTCAATCTTAACAAACACATATCCAGAAACTGCAATGCAACTCTCAAGTTCAGTAAGCAGAAACACTTCCTAGTACACTCTTGGCCCCCAGCATTAGCACAGTCCCAAACGGTTCCCACATCTGGTTCATAATTAGAGTACCCATCAAATTGTTCCAAACAGGCAATCTGCATACAGCCACTCAGGGTGGGATGCTAAGAAAACTTGTTTGTGAGCATGGGTCATTTTTTTCCAGTTGACCTCATTGTCCAGGAATGCTCCTGGGCACATTTAATTTATGACCATGAATATGGCCTTAGCATCCCAAAAATGATCCTCAGAGTCCAAGTAGAAGCCTGAATGACTTCGAGAAATCCAGAGCTCTTAAAGGATATTTACAACAATGGACTGCTGAATGACTTCAAGTTTTAGCAATGTGCACATGGAAGTTGGTGGGAAACCTTAGCAATCTATAGAACACAGCAGTATGAAAGTATCTGAACTGTTTGGTATCAGTTCCTGCTATATTAAAAATAGATATATGATCATACTGCATAAAAAAGGAGGTCTATTAATGTATTTATATACGTGCAGGAAAGAAACAGAATATATTTCCAGGCTTGTTTCCTATACATAAACACTATTTTGATTCAGTGTCATTCACTTCCCTCAAATTGATGTGGTAGCCTCATTTGTTCAGCTGCATATACAGTCACAACAACTGCATGACTGGATGAGGCACTTAGTGCCACGGTGTAGTTGACTGGATAGGGCAGGGTGATAGGTTGGACTGGATGATCTTGGAGGTCTCTTCCAACCTAGTTGATTCTATTCTATGTGGCCAGTAGTATCTATATGTTAAAATTATAAATCACTTTTTTTCAGGCTACATTATTTATGTATTACAGGTGTCCAAGAGACACACTAACTGCAAAAAAAAATAAGTATCCAAACCAGTTCAGGATGTAGATTTCAAGCAGAGTGCAAAGAATGGAAATTCGCAAAAGTTAAAAACAAAACCAAAACACACACAACCAAGCAACTACTTATTTACCGAGACAGCAATATTACTATTCAAAAGAAAGTTAACACAGCTATGAGCTTACAGTATTTACCTCTCCTCTACTAACAGTAACCAAACATGGATTCATCAACCTATTTCAAAATATTGGCCTTTGGTACCCACATTTGACAAACTCAAATGAGAGGAACAGGAGAAATGGGAGGTGAATATTTCCATTAACATGCATATTAGTGCTTATGCTTCATTACTACAGTTTTCCTTCCTGCAAAGCTGACAGATCTGCACTATGCAGCAATAAAGATCACTAAGATGATCACGTTGTCATAGTAATGTCCTTGCAACTGCACAAAAGTCCTGCATCTCCACGAGCTAAATAAAAACCGTGCAGCTGACAAAGCTTAAGCTATTTTAGCACAAGCACCTGTATAAAAATTTTCCAAAAGATAATAACCAGTATTCTGCACTAGAACAACAAAAGGAAAACTTACAAGTTTCCTAGTGATGAGTTTTGTTCTTTTTTTTTTTTTTCAAAGTCAACTATTTCACTTTTTTTTATTATTAATCTACAATTATCCTTCTGGTATTAAGCTGTTCTCAATCCACATATGATTAAATCTTATTTTTAGCACCTCTACTATGAGGACAGACTGAAAGAGTTGGGGCTGTTCAGTCTGCAGAAGAGGAGGCTCCAAGGTGACCTTACTGTAGGCTTTCAGTATCTGAAGGGGGCCTACAAAAAAGCTGGGGAAGGACTTTTCAGGATATCAGGGATTGACAGGACTAGGGGAAATGGAGCAAAGCTGGAGATGGGGAAATTACAGTATCACAGTATCACAGTATCACCAAGGTTGGAAGAGACCTCAGATCATCAAGTCCAACCCTTTACCACAGAGCTCAAGGCTAGACCATGGCACCAAGTGCCACGTCCAACCTTGTCTTGAACAGCCCCAGGGACGGCGACTCCACCACCTCCCTGGGCAGCCCATTCCAGTAAAGGGAGGTTCAGGCTGGACACGAAGAGGAAGTTCTTCACCATGAGAGCGGTGAGACTCTGGACTGGGTTGCCCAGGCAGGTGGTTGAGGTGTTTAAGGCCAGGCTAGATGGGGCTCTGGCCAGCCTGATCTAGGGTAGGGTGTCCCTGCTCATGGCAGGGGGGTTGGAAGTAGATAACCTTTGTGGTCTCTTCCGACCCTGACTGACTCTAAGATTTTTCAGAACAAGATACAGTGTACAGGCAACTAAAATGAGGGCTACTGCAATCCTTTCAAAGGTATGCATTTTTTCAAAAATCACACTGCTGATTTTGCAGTATAAAAGCCTTCTGGCAATCAGAACCTAAGCTGAAATCAGTCTTAAGTACTGACATTTTTCACTGCAGCAGAAAAGTGCACATTTACCTTTGCACTGCATTCCTTGGCGAAAGAGGCCCTTGAGTAGCCGTTTGCAATACTGGCATATGGTGGGACGAGTGTAGGAGTGAACAGCAAAGGTGTGTGGAACCTTCACCCTGCAAAGCACCATCTTTTCCATCCAGATGGGACGGCCACTCCAGGAGGGAATCCTCTTACTAGGTTCTGGGCAGCAGCGCTGGAACAACAAAGATAGACACGTTTTACACCAGAAGAGTTCAAAATCATGCACCAAAACTTTTCACAGACTTGGCAGCCAGATGAAGTCTCTGTTGACTAGAAAAAGAGAAACATTGTGCTCATTTTTAAAAAGGGTAGAAAGAAGGACCTCAGGAATCACCAACCTGTCAGCCTCACCTCTGTGTCTGGAAAGATTATGGAACAGATCCTCCTCAAAGCTGTGCTAAGGCACAAGGAAATGATTCAGGACACTTGGGTTTACGAAGTTCAACAACTTAGTGATCTCCTGTACCAAAGTCACTACATCAGCAGACAAAGGAAATGCTGTGGATGTTATCTATCTGAACTTCTGTAAAGCCTTTGACACTGGCCCCCACAATATCCTTCTCTCTAAACTGGAGATATGTGGATTTAACAGGTGGATTATTCATGAGGAACTGGTTCACTGGCTACGTTCAGAGAGTAGTGATAAACAGCTCAATGTCTAAATGATGATCAGGGACAAGTGGTGTCTCTCAGGGGTTGGTACTGGAATCAGCACTGTTTAATGTCTTATAGAACCACAGAATGGTTTAGGTTGGAAGGGACCTCAAAGATCACCTAGTTCCAACTTCCCACTAGAACAGGTCACTCAAGACCTCACGCAACCTAGCCCTGAACACATCCACAACCTCCCTGGGCAACCTGTTCCAGTGTTTCACTACCCTTACTCTACAGATCTTCTTTCTAACATCTAGTTTAAATCTCCCCTCTGCCAGTTTAAACCCATTACTCCTTTTCCTGTCATTACAAGATCCTGGAAATAGTCCCTCCCCAGCCTTCATCAATAACATAGTGGGAGAGTGCATCCTCAGCTAATTTGCAGATGACATGCCTGGCAGAAAGGATGCCATCCAGAAGGAACAGGACAAGCTTGAGAACGGGCTAATGTAAATCTTATGAGGTTAGACAAAGCCAAATGCAAAGTACTGAACTTAGATAGGGGCAACTCAATACAGACTGAGAGATGAAGGGATTGGGAGCAGTCCTACAGAGAAGAACTTGGGCATACTGGGGGCTGAAAAACTCAAGAGTAACTAGCAGTGTGTGCTCACAGTGCAGAAGGCCAATTCTATCCTGGCCTGCATCAAAAGCATGGCCAGATGGTTGCACTTCACTCTGGTAAGACCCTACCCAGAGTGCTGCACCCAGCTCTGGAGTCCTCACAGCTGGAAGGCTTCCACTATGAAGAGGCTGAGGCGCTTGAGGTTGTTCAGCCTGGAGAAGTCTCCAGGGATACCTTACTGCAGTCTCCCAGTAATTAAGAGAGTCTTATAAGCAAGACTGGGATATTTTTTTTAGCATAGCCTGCTGCAACAGGAAAAGGGGTAGTAGTTTTAAACTAAATATAAGGTAGATTTAGACTAAATAAGGAAGAAATCTTTTACAATGAAGGTTGTGAAACACTATCCTAGGGCATCTAACGCCTCTCCTAAGCAATCCATTCCTGGAAACAGTCAAGGTCAGGCTGGACCAGGATCTGAACAACTGGATCTAACTGAAGAAGGTCCTGCTCACTGCAAAAAGGTTGGACTAAATGACCTTTAAACCCCAACTATTCTATGATTCTACTGTAGAGAAACAAAACAAAGCCAAAAAAAAAAAAAAAGAAAGAAAGAAAAAACCCACAGAAGTCAATGGGTCTGGGAAAGAGGAGTTGGCTCAGAAAGTGATGGGGTAAGAAACAAACCTGGCCACCAAGCTTTAAGAGGCATCACGAAAGAAAATCATGAAAACACCAAACAGAAAAGCCTTGCAAAGAGCAGGAAAGTATGCACAAATCTTTATTTCCACAGAAGCTGAAAAAACTAAAAATTCACTAATTTTTTTTAAGCAACCTGGCGTGGTTCACAGGCAGCACATCCAAGCCCCTATATATAGAATCATAGAATGGTTTAGGTTGGAAGGGACCTCAAGGATCATCCAGCTCCAACCCCCTGCCACAGGCAGGGACACCTCCCACTAGAGCAGCTCGCCCAAGGCCTCATCCAGCCTGACCTTAAACACCTCCAGGGAGGAAGCATCCACAACCTCCCTGGGCAACCCGTTCCAGTGCCTTACCACCCTCACTGTAAAGAACTTCCTCCTAACATCCAGTCTAAATCTCCCCTCTTCCAGCTTAAACCCATTCCCCCTCGTCCTAACATTACTAGACCGTGTAAATAGTCCCTCCCCAGCCCTCCTGTAGGCTCCCTTCAAATACTGGAAGGCCACTATAAGGTCTCCTCGAAGCCTTCTCCTCTCCAGGCTGAAGAGCCCCAACTCTCTCAGCCTGTCCTCATAGCAGAGGGAATAAAATGAAAGACACTGGAGGAAGATAAATCAAAAATCAATCTGAAGCTATCAGTTTTAAAGAAAAAAGTATGCCTGGATATCTTACTATGTCAGTAACACAATAATTAGAGAATTAAATAAATACTTTAAGAGATTACACACAGATGCCAAAAAAACCCAACTTTGAAACTTCAGTTTTTGTGTAATCTCAGCAATTAAAAGGCTTTGAATATCATACTGAATACTCAACAGCAAGACAAACTTAGACCTACATCTGGAGAAAAATGTAGATGAACCTGGCTCTGCATATCTCACCTAAGATCTTTTAAGACTGCTGAAAGATGAACTGCAAATATGATAATACATCACAGATCATTTAAGCCATGTGTTGAAAATTGGAGAGCAAAGAGCAGGTATCTGATATACTAAGCACACTTGCAGAAATCAAAGGTAAATTTGTAATAGGAGAAATTACTACATTTCTATGTTCACTTACCAATATTTATAAACATCAAAATGAGTATTTTTCATAACTCAAGACTAACCTTTACGGTCTCCAGCATAAAAACTTATGTTCTTGAACTAGACAATGACAATCTATGATTTAAACTATAGTAGGAATAGTTATACTGTGAAGTAATAGAATAAGCAGGAGAGGCTGTCAAAGGCAATGCATTTACACCACCCTGAAAGCAGCAATGAAACAAACGGATCTTAATCACTGCTTGTCCTGTCCTATGATCCTATTATACTTGCAGTATAATTGATACCCTCTCAGAAACTATAACCACTATAACAAAAACTTTTATGGATGACAGTTCTTACTGTAAACCCTCCATCTTCTATACCCTCCTTGAGAGAGCTTAGGTTTTTTTAGATTAACTCTGTGAAAAGCTTAACTGCAGAACAGAAATACTCTCTCCTATCCCAGCATAATAGCTTGCAAGGTGCACTGCTTTGGATCAGGTAACTATTCTAATCTGAAACCAAAATTCTCAGAGTTTACATAACCATAAGTGATAGGCTAATAAAATCATACATAAAGGTTATAATTTATTTCCCATTCCATTTCTCACAGTAGTAATAGTTACCAGGAAGTGTCACAGCCTCAGATTCACCAGATTTAAAAATTAAGTAAAACCAATCATAGCAGTTAAGATCAACTCCCTCATCATAACAGTTATGATCAACTCCCTTGTACTCATTCTGAGACACTTGCAGGACTATCTAGATCCCCAGAGGTTAAAGGATTTACAACCATAAATCATTTACCCCTTCACGTTACATACCTCTTCAGAGGCCGAGGATGTATATTCAGCTTGGGCTGGTCTTGAAACTGAAAGCCCTGCTCCTGGTAAAGACACATTGGACAGTCGCCTCTTTCTTACTCCACTGCAGTTATTTGGAATCTTGAAGGCACATCGTTTATGGTAGTTTAACCCACAACCTGAAAAAGAAGGGTTTTTTGGACAAAAACCTCTCAACATTCAAAGTAACAAAACCAGTTAAACAGATGTTGCAGGAAAATGGTAAAAGCAGAAACAGATTGCTCTGTAAAACTATCTTATTTTAGTTTTCTTCATGTGAAACACAGAAATCTCTCTCTCTTTCTTTTTTCATTACTTGCTATAACACTGGTTTGCAGTAAATTCAGTTCTAGAAACTAGGTTTAAGATTCTGAAACAGCTCATCGTCCTCCTCTCTTCTTCCGCCACCAGGAGGCTTTCACCACTCCCAAAGTGAGGCTTTCTCACTTTGAAGCACAAGAGCCAAGGAGACACGAGTGAGCGGGCAGCATCCATACCTGACAGCAGGCTGCAGAGTACTGTACAGTTTGCTGGACAAAAGCCAGAAGGAAAAGGACTTCCTTTCGGGAGTTTCTCCAAAGTATGTGCTCCTTGTGCAAAGAACACATACCTGTAAACTAGCAATTTTTTTTACAAAGTGGAAAACAAGAACACTTTGGAGTCATTTTCTCAAGGTCACACACAGTTTACATTAACATTACGATCACAACTCAGGTTTCTCGATAGATAAAAGACCATAGACCCCTTCCAGCTCTATGAAATACTACATTTATCATGTCTTAACATACCAAACAAGATACAATTCCTTCTTCATCATCTTACATAGATATACACACACAAAAATACACTACAAACTAGGCTTACCTTCACATTTTAATCCTTGTCGTACCAAACCCCAAAGCATTTCTCCACAGTAGTCACAAAAAGTAGGAGCCTTGTAGGAATGCACATAAAGTGCATGTGGACGAATCTGGAAGTCCTCAACTGTAGCCAAAGCTTTTAAAAAATTGCAGTAAGTTAGGGTTCTTGCCACAGAATCAACAAGGACTTATGGAAAACACATGGTGTTTTAAAATGGCAGATCCAAAGAACACTAATGACCTGTTTAGACATCAGCATCTTACTGTATACTATTTCTATATCTACTTAGAAGATTACATCATTTTCAGTAAGCTTTTTCTATTGAGGAAAAAAAAATCCACTGGATTCTGTAGGCTATTGCCCATAACTAATTAACAATAAGAGCCACAATGCTGAAAGCCTCACTAAGATGAGAAGGCAAATATAACAAGCTTTGCTGAAATCAACTTAACAGTAAACATTTGAAAGAGCAGTTTAATTTTCAAGCTCTTTGTAACCCATCAAATTTTCAAACACAGGAGTTCTACAGGTTCGATTTTTATCTTCTAAAGGACTTTGTCAGTAAAAGCTTGTAAGAGTGAACTTTATATCAAAACAAAACTCTGCATAGAGTTTCCGTGGAACACTGGAAACTTCACTAGCAATGCTCATTTTTTTAACAAGCAAGAGGAACAGACTCCTACCATTGGGTGATTTCAATTAATTTTTGGTCTATCTCTTTCAATTTTTTTTTAAATTGAAATAAAAATATATAACATCAGTACCACCTGTGCTAGTTTGAAGCTAGCTGGAATGCTCTGGTGAGAAGGACTAGATTACAGGCTGTGAAAGAAAAACAATGGTGATGTCTACTTCCCTCATAGGCTTGCTGCTGAGAGATATAAGAATCCAAACATAGAGAAGGCAGTCGCTTCTACTTCTGCTGGGGAACTGGCTGAGCTGCATCTCTCTCTAGCCTCTCTCTGCCGTTTTTTTCTTTCCTCATCCACTTTGTTTCCTAACCCCCTGGCCGAACCTCCATTCTTCCTTGGGACTAGGGTAAGGTTGAGAGAGGTAGGGGGGAAGGTGAAGGGGTGGCTGGGAGGCCCTCCTGGGTACTCAGGTTTCTGGGAGGCCTGTTGTGTTTCTGTATTACCTTTTACCTTGTATATTTCTGTATATACTGTAAATATCTGATTGTATATTGTGCTAAGCTGTAAATATAAGCTTCATTCAGAGCCGGCTGAGTCTAGTCTGGGTGATTTCCAAGGTGTGGGAGGGAGTGGAACACCCAAACCATCACACTACCTTACCCTAATGGCTACTATTCTTTAAGCAAACAGGTACTAACGCTTCAGATTCTCATATCCCCTATTTAAAAGCCTTCTGAATGAGATTCACATGTACCACTTGGATTTTCTTGGAAACCTCTGCCCCAAAACAGTGACCCAGCCCAAGGCAACCATGACAATAACATTCCATAAAGTCCTACTCCTTATAATATGCTGAAAAAATCCATTGTTACAACGATACCTACCAGATAGTACGACCTCAACAAGATCGCCCTCGTGTATCTCTTCTGCTGACGTAATTCGTTGCAAAATATTATCTGAGTTCAGGTCATGACGGAAGAGGAGAATTTTGTCATACATGCCAAAGAAACCACACTCTGGGAACTGCAATGGAAAGCAAGTACTAAATCAACACATGTTCTTTGACAAGTACTGTGTTCAGTTCTGGGCCCCCCAGTTTAGAAGGGACATTGAAATCCTTGAGCGTGTCCAGAGAAGGGCGACGAGGCTGGTGAGAGGCCTTGAGCACAGCCCTANGACACAATCCCATCCATATACACTTTTAATAACAACTACAAAACCATAACATTTAATGTGTTCCACAAAAACAAAATTGATTTTTTTTTCCAGGAACTGAAATGCAGCACGAAAAGGTAACAAACCAACAAAACAAGAAAAATCACACACAATGTAAACAACCATCCCTACCAAAACACACTGAATCAAATTCTCTTCTTTCCCCAACCAACAAGGCTGACCCTCTATTTTCAAAACCAAAAACTGTTAGGGTTTGGCTCTTTTCCTTTGAGTTTTTTATGTCTCAGGCCGGCCCCCATAACCACGCATGGCACCTGAAAGTCACACAGACTTTAACTTGGATACCACTACCCATAATGAGGAGAGGCTGAGGGAGGGTTGTTTAGCCTGGAGAAGAGGAGGCTCAGGGGGGACATCATTGCTGTCTACAATTACTTGAAGGGAGGCTGTAGCCAGGTGGGGGTTGGTCTCTTCTGCCAGGCAAGCAGCAACAGAACAAGGGGACACAGCCTCAAGTTGTACCGGGGCAAGTACAGGCTGGGTGTTAGGAGGAAGTTGTTGGCAGAGAGAGTGATTGGCATTGGAATGGGCTGCCCAGGGAGGTGGTGGAGTCACTGTCCCTGGAGGTGTTCAAGAAAAGCCTGGATGAGGCACTTAGTGCCATGGTCTAGTTGACTGGCTAGGGCTGGGTGCTAGGTTGGACTGGATGATCTTGGAGGTCTCTTCCAAACTGGTTGATTCTATTCTATTTTATAACTCTTACTGGGTCTGGCCCAGACAGCAGCACCTGCCATAATACTTCTCTTGAGGGGCAAGCCAAGACAAGCTCCATGTCATTGTTCTGCAACAGTTTAGATTGAAAGATACAAGAAATGGCAAACTCAATTCCCCACAGAGACAGAAGATAGTATTGCAAATGCACATAGGAAATAGATACACTAAATGACACATTTTTCCATGACACTTCACTGAAAATAGCTTTCTTATTCTGTATTTTCCCTGCTCTTCAAAATATTGTCAAGTGTGACTAAAACTCCCTAAAATTAAAAGCTTAAAAGTAAACAGACAATTAACAGAGAAAGACCAGAAATAGGTCCTGCAGAGGAGTAAGTACCAATCAGCCAGATCCTTTGGCCTTTTTCTTTAAACCACATTTCAACCTTGAGGTGGGAACATACTCCTGGACACTTCTCCGTCTAGAACAGGAAGCATGTGGGGGGAAAGTAGGAAAAAAATACACAACACTTTCAATTAACTAGATAACAGACTACAGTTTGACAGTATAGATCTTGTGCAGTAAACATGTAACAGAATCTAAACTGCATGAAGCTTGTAGTATATCAACTGTTCTTAACTAAAGAGTCAAAAGACATGCTTCTACGAAATGAAAGACATAATAAGGGTATTAGTCACAGACATTTTTTTCACACTACCCATTCAGAGAGGAAATAATTTCCTCTTTCCAGTAGCAACTTTATCCAAAATATTCAGTTGGCCTTCTCTGTTATGTTAAACGTACATCACATGCAACAACAAAGAATTCCCATGTTCTGGATGGTGTTACTATCTACTTGGATAGCCACAAAGAGAGGCAGAATTTGTGCCATTTAACTCACGCAAAAACAAGAGATGCACCTTAAAAAAATATAGACACCAGTAGATATTTTCTCTGCAGCACCAAGAAACTGGTTTACAAGATTGATGCCAAAGCAGCAGGTTGTTTCACCTCTCTCCCGGTTTACTCTTAGGTTCTCTACATAAATTTTATACTCTCTTGCACTCTGTGTAGTAACTACGATGGGACAGACACCGCTCTAAAACAGATGCTTTTTAAACCTTTATACAGTAAAATGCTATAGCTTAAAATCTATTAGGTCATCTGTAACTACCTATTAAAACTCTGTAGTTCCATGTTTCAGCATACTCATCCACTGATTCAACTTGATAAACAGCAAATCATAAAATCATAGAATCAACCAGGTTGGAAGTGACCTCTAAGATTATCCAGTCCAACCTAGCACCCAGCCCTAGCCAGTCATCTAGACCATGGCATCAAGTGTCTCATCCAGTCTGAAAATGACATAATTCCAAACTCCCAAAGATTATTTATACTAGGAAAGCAAATAAAAAACCTTGAGAACCAGCTGCCCGGCTCAAATATGTCTCTCAGGATCTCTAGAAGTACGCACAGCACTTGACTTTATGTCCAGAATGCGCACAGATATAGCATACTAGTAATTCTTTCATGGGAACTGACAGTTCTCCATATCTGAGACAGTGTATAAACTTGCTTTAAGGTCTAACTCAAAAATTGCACTGTGCCTCAACTAACTAGAAAACAAGTTGTGCCTACTTTTTTTTTCTTTAATAAGTGCTGTGAAGTTCCATTCAGCCAGGTGTCACATCTTAATGCTGGTATACAGCCTAACACAACCATCTGCAAAACTACAGGGTTTAGGAACCTCTAAGCTATTTCACAAGTTTATGTCTCTTGATAAAAATATGTCTCTGTTTCTCTTGTTTCATTCTTTGAGACCATAAACCAATTGTGCTGCTGCTAGAACATCCCCACACAATTCCTCACAGCAGTAACCAGCGGTCACAATTGTATACCAAGAAACACTTATTTTAAATGCTATGCCCATAGTGATTTGCATAGGAATGGGCTGCCCAGGGAGGTGGTGGAGTCACCATCCCTGGAGGTGTTCAACAAAAGACTGGATGAGGCACTTAGTGCCATGGTCTAGTTGACTGGCTGGGGCTGGGTGCTAGGTTGGACTGGATGATCTTGGAGGTCTCTTCCAACCTGGCTGAATCTAAATTAAAAAAAAAAAAAAAAAAGACCATATGTATTTTGCATGTGCACCATCATGTACAAATCTGAGGTTCATTAAAATGTTTTAAACATACCACATTGATTTTGGTGACTAAAAAGCATTATCTGATAGAATAAACAAAAGTTACAGATGCATATTCAAATCTTTGCAACAAGTATCATTATTAAAAATGAGAGACACTAGATTCTTTAGAAAACAGCTTCAACATCTATTCCAAAGTTTGTAATAACGTCTATAATTAAGATTAGGTTTTCGAAGACATTCCAGATAAAGGCTAAATCAATTTCTATGTAATAAAAAGGCAAATTCATCTGTTCTAGAGTGCTAGAAATGTAGGCTTCAACATCCTTGTTTTGTTCTTCATTAATTAACCTTTTAAGCTATGCATTATCAACTTATATTATATTGGCATGTATCAGGAATAGTGTGTCCAGCAGGGCAAGGGAGGCTATTCTTCCCCTGTACTCAACACTGGTTAGGCCACACCTTGAGTACCGTGTCCAGTTCTGGGCCACTCAATTCAAGAGAGACGTTGAGGTACCTGAAATGTGTCCACAAAAGGGTGACGAAGCTGGTGAGGAGGCTGGAGCACAAACCCTATGAGGAGAGGTTGAGGGAGCTGGGGGTGTTTAGCCTGGAGAAGAGGAGGCTCAGGGCGGACCTCATTCCAGAGGAACACAGAAACCCAAATTAAGGACTCCAAGGAAAATACACCCTGTCCAAGCCCCTCCCAGAGCCTCAGTCCCAATTCCAGCCATAAAATTTATCAAGGTAAGTCAACTCTAGAGCACATTTTGGACTAAAAAGGGTCACTGCTGAAGAGTATGGGACACATTTTAAGATGACAGGAAACTAGAACAGTACAAGACTTATTATGGAAGTTTTACAGCAGGGAACAAAGGCAATGAATAAATATGGAGAAAAAATGGAGGGTTAAGGAAATTTAAAAAGCTGGTCATCTATAAACATGGGCTGGTCAGAATAATTGTCTTGGTCATGCCCTGTGTCTGATCAACACCATCTAGAATAGAATAGAATCAACCAGGTTGGAAGAGACCTCCAAGATCATCCAGGCCAACCTAGCACCCAGCCCTAGCCAGTCAAGTAGACCATAGGATCTGTCCTATCTTTTCACCAAATTCCAATTCTATTTGCCTGGGTCCTCCTTAAGTACAAAGGATTGTCACTCCAAGTACATGTGCAAACAAGGGATCAGAGTGCCAGCAATCGATACCAGCCCAGAGGTGAAGGAAGTCATGTTTGTGGTGTCAGCAACTGGAAAGACTAGTGAAATCAAGAGCTTTCTGGACAGAGAATGTCCAAGCCCAAAATCATTAGAGAAAGGTACAGTGTGAGACCACTGGTGCTCTTTGTGTTCATGCTAGTGCTCTCTGTGCCTGCTTGTGATAATCTGTGTGCATGTGTTGTAGAACTCTATCCCAATATTTCTGCCTACTGGGAATACACAGTCAATCTTGCTACCGGTTGGACCTGGGGCATGGAGCTGCAGCAGTCTCATCTCTGCCAGAAGGCTGCTGGAGTCGATCAGCACCAATAAAACTTTCCTGTCCTTCTCTCGCACACACACATCCTCCCCAGGATTCTCCTATTACAAAAGGAGCAGACCGTAACACAGAGATGCCTCTCTGGTCGCTCCTTTCCACACTTCTCAGCTCAGACTACTCTCCTCTGCCCCCGCTGCAGTACTATGCGCCCAAGCAATGGAAGCGCTGGCTGGCTGCCCTCTGCATAGCCGGCCCTGACGAGCTGCAGGTGGCCCGCCAGAGCCCGTGTCTAAGGCATGTGGCCAGGCTGCGATGGGGGAGCTGTGCAAGCAGCTTGGCTCCTTACAGACGCGGGGCGCCCTGCTCTCTCTTCCGTTCCCCAGTACATTAGGGAATACAGCATTCCTTGCTAGCACCTTAGCCAGAAGACAAAGTGCAGACTGCTGGTCGAGAATAACCTCATTGATTAACAAGGTTTTTATTTCAATTTATTTAACAGAATTTTTATGCAAAGCTTTAACTATGTTCAAGTTGTACACTGTCAACCTTTTCCTCTCTTCTATGCAGCAGAGTACAGGTTTTATAGCCTTAACTTATGCTCAGTTACATGAAGCTGTTCAAGAACACTAACCAGTTCCTTTGAAGTGTGAAGTACTCATCATATAAACTTGAAAGCAAAACTCAAACCAGAGGGTTTTCTAAAGCCTGTTTTATCTTATGGGATTATAAAGTTACTACTTTCCTGCATAAAAACCCAAAGTATCTGTATGGTAACTCAGAACACGTAAACTGCCAATGCCAGTATTACTGTATTTTCTAACTGCAAAAAGGAGACTGCTTCCAGCGTTAACAGCTCCATACGAGCTTATAACCATAGGAAATCGCTTGTGGGAAGTCTACATGTGCAATAGTCCGTGCCAGAATTAATCCCTGGTACACCAATACCAACAACTTCCGTAAAGAATGGATCCAATCCTTTGTACTTAAGGAGGACTAGGACAAATAACTACAAATAGCACCGCTAGCGCATCACTGCAGTTACACAAGGAAAAACGACTGGCATTACCTAAAATTCTTATACTGTAAGTATTACAGTATGACTACTATTAATTAATAGTTCGTTACACTGTACTGATATACAGTGGCCACTATTGCTGAAGAGTAACACAAATGAGCTTCATTCTATCTTGGCAGTAAAGGGAAAATGCCTCTACTTAAAGTTCCAGGACTTACTTTACAAAGTTCTGGACTAGTC
This sequence comes from Tricholaema leucomelas, assembly GCA_013400475.1. Classification (NCBI taxonomy): domain Eukaryota; kingdom Metazoa; phylum Chordata; class Aves; order Piciformes; family Lybiidae; genus Tricholaema lacrymosa; species Tricholaema leucomelas. Next base: position 63,894 of record WAAF01015012.1, read on the forward strand.
GCCAAGAATTCGCACTAGGGAAAAGCGTAGGCGGATATTGTTTCAAGGTCCAATATCTTATGACCCATCATAACTCAAAACAAATGCTTCAGACCACTGAAAGTTAATTCCAAAGTCTAATAGTGCAAAACATCCATTACCTTGGAAAGTCTCTTCATTCACTGAAATCATTCCAATTATTCTGCATCCCTACCCAGCTATTCACTCCCACTCTTTAGAATAGTGTGCCAAATCACATTATCACACAGACAATTAGCTTCAAAGATGTTACATGAGATCTCTCCCTCACCAGATGTCAGGACAGACATACTTGGACTACTGCTTGGCTAGGTTTTACAGCACGCAAACCTATTACCATGCTGCAAATGTGTATGTACCCTGCATGTACCAGCTTTGTGCCCTCAGTACTCATCTTTTCACAGGTGTGTTTGCATCTTATGCCTCAACTCTCTATTACTTTGCTGCCATATTTAGCTCATATGAAACAAGATAACAAACCAAGAAGGCTAACCAAGAGAGGGGAAAAAAAGAACACAGCTGACTAATACAAAACAATTTGCATTACTTTTGAAGTCATTCAAAAATAAGCACCATGAACTATTACAAGCTCAGCCTGGATTAAAACCCAGAAGGATGGTTGCAGTATCTATTTAATACACCAAATTAAGTTGTTACTACAAGAATTATACAGATCCATTTGTAATATGAATGGATTAGAATATGATTCTTGCAATACTATGCTTCTATTTTGCCATCAAAAAAAAAAAAAAGCAGCAAAACATCTGTTAACACTTGGAAAAAACACATTAAGCTTCAAGTCAACACCTCTGCCACAATTTGGTTGGATAGCCATCACTATGACAGTGTCCAAACCTTTGGAAGACAGCTCACATTTATTCTACGTGTTTTGGTCTTTTCACAGCATAACAATTTCAAGTATTTTAAAATAAACACTTATTTCCCCTTTAGCAACCCTCACTGAAGAGCCAGCTGCCCAAACTACTTTAATTCAGCCCCATTCAAATTCGAGTTCTTAGGTATACAAATAATAGAGGCATACAGTTGTCACTTCATTAGAAAATTCTACAGATGTACTTGTGTTTTCCTCATGTTACCTTTTTCTTCCTGATTATCAACAAAAAGATGTTTGAACACATCATTTTCCTTCCCTCCATGTCCCAGTCTATTTCATCTTCAATCACACTCCAGTTCCTGAAAATGAAATCTCACCTAGTCTAATTAAAATAATAGGCAGAACTATCCAAAAATTGCATATAAAGTGATTGGCTCACATTCAATAAAGATTATTCCAATTATTGATGAGAGAACACAGCGTACCAGGACTGCAGTATTTGTTAAAACAATGGAAGTATGAAACTACAGAAACAGTAGAAAGACTCACAAGTAGGTGTAATACCCAAAACTCAACTCCTTTTAAACACAGCTATACTTCCAGCGATTATGTTCTCAGCACCTTACACAGTTGGGAATCTTGGAAAAATAATTATTAGTGTGAATATATTAACTACTTGCATAAGTGGCTACTAACAGACATGTCAAGCAAGTCAAAAGTGCACAACGATGGGATACAATCAGGGATTTAACACCGGTAAGAAAGCAGAAGTATTAGTGGGAGATGCAACATTAAAAGGTAAACAATTACATGTCTAGGACTGACTATAGAGGGAAAGATGACCAAACAACCCAACAAGGAAAAAGCCCCAAAATAACATTTAAGAACAGACAAGCACAAAGTGAGACAGTAATTACTTAGAAATGAGAATATACACAACCATTACTTTTCTATTGAGAGGCAGTTGCAGGTGTGGTTGAAAGAGAGCAATCATGATAGGATTAATTAAAATTAAGACAACAAAAATTACTAACAAGACCAAAGACACCAAGCACACAAGAGACACCGAATCGAGATGAAAGCAACAGGCGCTAGATAAGGGTTTCAAGACTATACATAAGCAAGACAATTTTGAGAATACTTAAAAAAATATTTCTTCAAAGTACCACAAGTGGAAGAGTTCAGCAACAACAAAATTGTAAATGTTGGTGGAGAAGGTTTAAGAACAAACCTCAGGCAGGTTGCAGAAGGAAAAATTAATTTTGGAGGTGATCTAAATAAAGCACAAGACTGACCAAAAAACATTGGGCTGGACCAAGTTCAATAAGAGAAAGATAGACAGGAAGTGCAGCAAACATGAATGAAACACTAGAAATACATAAAGGCAGTGAAAGAAGAGGAAGAGAGTGAGAAAATAAGTTTGGGTTGGCTTCTGGTTTTTACATTTAATACATATGAGAGTACCATGTTATGAAAATGCAGAAGAAAAATGAGAGAGGTTAGTCAGCAAGACACAGGAAATATTCCTTTGTTTTATCAAAGTGGTGACTTTTTGGGTGGGTTCAGTGAAGTGGAAAAAGAAAAACTAGTTTGGAAGATTAAGAAACATTGTACAGGTAAACAGTCTGCTGGTACTCAAGTCAAAGACAAGGCAACAGTTAGAAGGGATCACAAAGATTTCAAGCAAATACTCTAAGGTAGGAGGGCAATCGGCCTACTTCAGAGCAAAATGGTAGTATTGGATAAAATGTAAAGAAGAAGGGTGCAGAGTATAACTGAAAATTAAAAGTGTATAATACAGATCTGTAGATGAAAAAGGTATATAAGGAAAGTTTCAGAATCATTAAAGTAAGGATTCATAAGCTTTCAAAATAGGCTGTGACAAATCTTGTAGGTTTTGATACTATACAAATAAATAACAGAACAACTGAATATTTTTCATTTATAACTATTAAAGAGAACAAAACAAATAAGATAAAGCCTTTAAAACATGCTGTCCTGCATAATTGTCAGGGAGTTTATGGGAGTGAAGCATTATCATATGCAAGTTTCTAGTTTGAAGCTACTAAGCCCTACATTCTACTTCATGTTCTTTCACGTGAGGAATGAAGAAGTGGTATTTAAATACACAACAGGCTTAAGAATTTGTCTCTAATATCTGATCATTGTGCAAGGACACACACTGTCAATCTGTGACTTATGCAACACATTTTCCCTCTTCTAAACACACTCCCTCTATTCCAGCAGTCATGTACGTTCATGATTTGGCTCCTCTTCAGACTCCCACAGAGAACTGTATGTCTGGTACATTAATATACAACCGAAATAAGGAATGAACAGAGCAGATACATGGAGACTATAACCAAGAATCTTTTGAAACATTAGACTAGAAAGTCTAATGTTTTTTTACCAAGGACTTCACTTAAGCATTCCAATATATGACACTGCTAATATAGTGCTCCCTGAATTTAAGTTTATACTTGAAAAAAAAAAAAAGTTTGTACCTTTCCTGATGTTTAGAACATTTCTAACTGGTTTTAGAGACATCAAATATTTGCATTACTCATCTCACTCCCCTTGAAGACATGTCATCTTCAGTTTCAGTTCTACTGATGCTACTTTTAATTACCCTTCCACAAATCTTGAACGAGCTACAAACAGCAGCATCTGAAGCAGGAAGCACAGCTGGTCATCAGGGCAGTTCAGTATCTTCATCAACGTGATGACAGTGAGACTGAGTGCACCCTCAGCAACGTGCAGATAATACCAAGCTGAGTGGTGCGGTTGCTAAGTCTGAAGGATGGAATGCCATCCAGAAGGACCTGGACAGGCTAGAGAGACTTGGGCTGAGGAAAATCTCATGAAGTTCAATAAGGCAAGGTGTGGGGCCATGCTACATAGCAATAGAGGCTGAGGCATGACGGAATTGAGTGCAACCCTGCAGAAAAAGACTTGGGGGTGCTAATGGATAAGAAGCTGGATGTCAGTCAACAGTGTGCATTTGCAGCTCAGAAGGCCAATGGCATCCTGGGCTGCATCAAAAGAGCAGCCAGCATATTGAGACAGGTGATTCTGCCACTTTGTTCTGCTCTGGTAAGGCCTCACCTGGAGTACAGCATACAGCTTTGGAGGCTTCAACACTGGAAGGACACAGACTTAACGGAACAGGTCCAGAGGAGGGCCACAAAAATGATCAGGAATCTGGAACACCTCTCCTACACAGACAGGCTGAGGGAGCTGAAGGTGTTCAGGCTGGAGAAGAGAAGGCTCTGGGGAGACTTAGTAGCAGCCCTTCAGTACCTGAAGGGGGCCTACAGGAAGGCTGGAGAAGGACTGTTCACAGAGGACTGCAGTGGTACGCAGCAGTGGTTTTAAATTAGAGATGAGTAGATTTAGATTGGATGTTAGGAACAAGCTCTTTACCATGAGGGTGGTGGAACACTGGAACAAGTTGCCCAGAGAGGTAGTTGAGGCTTCATCCCTAGAGATATTCAAGGTCACGTTTGACGAGGCTCTGAGCAACCTGATCTAGTGAAGGTTATCCCTTCTCACTGCAGGGGAGGTGGACTAGATGACCTCTGGAGGCCCCTTCCAACCCAAACCATTCTATGATTCTATAATACAGCAATACTGAAAGCACTATGAACACACACATTAGGTCAACAGAGTACTTTTTTCCTAACTAAAACTACTCCCCAACACAGGTAGTGCAGGATTGCTTTCTTCCCAATTAATTCTCCCTAAAAGAAATACAGGTAAGGAAAAAATTACATTTCTGAAAACTTTTAAGGATGCTGCTACAAAGTTCTACAAAGGTCAAAATCTAAACTCCTCAGAGATGTGCCATAAGTTCTAATCAACGTTTTTCATACTGAAATACTGATAGGACAGAAGTTCAAGCTCCAAAGCAAATGAGGAAGGATACCTGAATCTCTTTTTTGTTTCAGATACAAGGCTGAAACGTGATTTAAAAGTACTACTAAAAATAAGTAAGGAAGTTTCCATTTTATTATAGTAAATATGCTTCTCAAACAAGGAAGAAAGCCGTAAATTATTCCAAGTTAAAAAGAGACCTCTCCTTTTTTCATTAAAGGGCAACAGTAAACAGACATTGCTAACTAGAGAACTATCACAAGAACAAACTATATAGTACCCTAGAGTTGACTCCTGGGAACCAATCAAGAAAAGGCTTGAAGTAGGCTGTGGAACACCAAAGGAAAAGGAAGCTTCAACGATCTTGAATATCAAAGGTGCACCCAGTCCTTCAAAGCTTTCGACTGCCTCACATGTGCATGCATATGTGTGACAGTAGTCAGAAGAACACGGATCACCATTTTTACATAAATACAGAATCATCTATCAATTGCAGAATATTTCATATGCTTGCACCAGTCACGAGATCTAAGAGAAAAGAAAGCACAGCAGGACATACTCCTGCTGAAAACAGACTGGAGGGAAGATACTGGTCACTTGTGCACTGGTCACAAATCTACTTACAAAGGATGACCTCCCTACACATAAGGCAAACTCCTTACCAGCTTGTTGCCTGCAAACTTATTCTCATTAAGCAATCATTTAGCAGTAGCATCAGCTGCAGAAGAGCATAAATGGAGCCAAAGCCAGACAAAAGGGGGAAAATGATCATGAAATCCTCATCAGTTTTGCAGTAACTCAGCATATAAGAAGTCTCTTGAATTATAACAAAAACTCAAGCTAAACTTTTAGTTGAGCCTGTCAGAACAGGAGAAAGGAAAAAATAAGCATGAATGTATTTGCTTTCATCTTTCATTAAGACAGAAGACAGGAAATATGCCGATGCAAAGAGAAGCGTCGATGCAGAAAGAAAAAGTGGTCCTGAAATGGCTGCAAAAAAGTACACCTAACATGCATGGTACCAAACAAAACAACTACAAAAAAAAAACCAACCTTGACCCACATAACTTGTCTCTTCAGGAAGGAACTAACATGCTGAACCACATTTGATAGCCCATAAAGTTATTATGAAATTAGTTTGCTTGTAAAAACATGGAAGAAGCAGTTAAATCTTGAGATGGGGAAAAAAGATACACAAGCACATGTTTGCATTTACTTTCAGGTTATTAAGTAGAAAGGAATAAACTAATCAACCATAAATGGCAATCACAACAACCAAAGACTGTTGGAGAACACATCTCCCTACAACACAATCTACATTTTCAGCTCCCTCCCTCACACTCACCCTTGCCTTGAGATACAGAGTAATTATTTCTTCACTATTTTATGAATCAACATTAACTACTTTTCAGATTGCTCAGTGGAACCTAACCTAAATATACAAACAACTTGGACACAGGAACAGCAAGATAAATGTCATCTTCATCCTAGAGACTCAGAACTTGACATATTTGAACAGTGTGCTAAGATTTTTTTTTTTATCTCTTGTTCAACTCTCTCTAATATTAGAGTTTATGCTGACAACCTTTCTCTCATAATTACACATATATTGCTTATGTCAAAAAACAATACTAGGATAGTAGTAGCTGTTTGGTGGTGGTTTTAATAACTAGAACTAAAAAGCAAAGCTACTATCAAGAAGTCTGCAGAGCTGCAGTACATTTTTGTAGCCACAACTGGTCACATTGTTATGGCTGGCTATATGGTTGCAAGAACATTCATTAAGAGTAGTAAGCATAAACTTGTAAAAAACCTAAGATATCAGTGACAATCACTGAGCCTAAAAAACACACTCTCCATCTTGTGAAAACTAATTCTTGCATAAAATTTGTATCTTTTACCAGATTTCACCAGCAAGAAAGTAACAGAAGAACTTGGAAGCTTTAAATTAAAAGGAGTATCTCTGGACTTAGCAAAATCTCTTTGTGCATAACTGTACAGGTATCTTTAAAACTGGTAGCAAGCTTCTTAGCATATTTCAGTCACACACTGTTACTACTAGAAGTCTGTTACAAAACAACTGTTGGCATCACTAGGACGTGGCAGTTTTATACCATACCTTCTGGTAAACTATAGAGCACACGAGGTCTTTGACAGCAGAGAGGGACAGGTCCTGAGTTTCAATGGTGACAGTCTCTCGAGTGAGACCAATCTGCAGAAGGAAGGAAACTCCATGCATAGAGCTCCGGGAGTTGGTGAGGCTCTGGGTGCTGAAACTGCCATTGGAGAGTCGACTGGAGAGCCCCGACTGGGGACTTGAAGACAAAGATGGGGTTTGTGGTGCAGCAGCATGATACGTTGGTGGGGAAAACTTCTGTAAGGATGGGGGAGAAGAGTCGTTTGCTGACATCTGACTTGCTTTACTCTGTCCAGATCTCCTTAGCAGTCAAATTCTAAGAAAAATATATCGTCAGTTCTCGGTTTGAAATGAAAACAAGGACAATGTAACTTTCCCTTTCTTAGTTCAGTAAAATGCCCCTGATCAGTAAAACTTATATTTCCCTTTCATTCTGTGCAAGCCAAAGAGTAAAATAATTTCAGCTGTAATATACTTTAAAGGGTCTCTTTCCGCAGTAACAACCAGCTGATCAAAAGCAGATTGCCTGTCCTCTAGCACCAAGTCCGGACAACAGAAGCTTACATAAAGGCCTCACAGAAGCACGTTAGCTCTGCTGTTTTATACATGTCCTTCGTGGTTATGTACTAAAAAAAAAAAGCTGGAAACACAAAAGATAAATGTTGACAATTCAAAAGTATCCTCAGTCACCTATTTCAACAGACTGTATCTTAAATGCAGACTTATTCTCGTGTAGACACCCTCTTAGAATGGAAAAAAGTATCCTTGTGCAACAACAGAAGTCCATGTATATGATGAATCTATATTCCTCCTTCAGAAATTCTTCTCTGAATTCACTGGACAATGTTAAATTGGAGATCAGTGAAGGTATCTGATTTCATTGTTATAAAATATTTTAGCTCATGAAATGCAGGAGCAGAACGTCTGAAGACACAATCACATTAAAAGCAATCTCTAGCTTCATCCAGATAATCTCCAGCATTTTGAAACGCTGTGCTCTGCCTGTAGGGGAAAAGATAAAAAAGTTCTTACTTCACATAAAAAGCACAGTCTGTCATAACCACTCTACTCTGAAGCAGCTGGATCACCAACCCCTTTCACTCAAACATGTTATGTTAGTAGAGTTTTGTACTTGTAACTTGAACTTAAGTCTTTTCCCGCTCTGATACACATGACAAATCAGACCTAATACATCACCACATCGTTTAATTAATGGCAATTTAGCAAAGCACTTTAAGAGTTCAGAGGGGAAAATAAAAAAGGAGGAGGGGCAGGTAGGCCACAGCTCTGGTCTGTAGGTGTATACTGAGAAGTTGGTGGGTAAGGAAGGAAATTTATTAAATACATTATATGCATTGAAACATCAAAAAACCATGACATCAAAGTTCATGCAGCCTGTAGTCAGGATACCATTTTAATGCTTTTATTCAAGACAACTGAATACCATCTCACACAAACGCTGACTATAGGAAGACAAGCACAGCACACAGGTTCCTTTGGAGGAAGGGATCATTTAATGTTCACATGTGATTAAAAAAGCAAGTTGGCTTCATTTTAAAATAACTCATTTCATGAGCACGGGCTCAAAATGCAGTTTTTGTTACAAGATGCAGTGTTACTCAATTCAATATTTCAAACATTTTGTGAACAACCAAAATCCTCAAGAGGAATTGTTTTTGCATTCCCCGGGCAACTTCTACCACAGAAGTAATCTGTGAAAGCAAAAGTGGTTCAAGGCCATAGATACTATGTATCATTAACTGGTTTTAGAGGACCATAGATCTACGCAGGACACTAAAATCAATAAGTTCATTTTATTTTTACCTCCATTACATTAAAAACAAACAAAAAAATCTCCAAAAGAGTATTACCAAGATTAAATGAAATACAAATCTAGAAAAGAAATACCAGAACTTATCACACACAATACAATCTGTCCTTACTAAAACAGTCCATTCAATCGATTACACGCTCATGGTATTTGCCAGTGTAATAGCTCAAAACCCGTGTTTGAAAGGGTAGATAATAAAAGAGAGGTACGTGAACTGCAGTACTGAAGGAACAAAGATCCTGGATCTGTGAGAAAACTTCCTAACAGAGGCTGCAGAAGAAATAACAAACTGATACTTTCTGGATTTTCAGCAAAGGCATCTTCAAATACTCAAGAGCTAGTCGAGGACACCTGAAAAGACAACTTCTGCCGTAAAGAACACACTAAAAATTATACAGATGAAGGTCACGAACAGGAATAAAGACAGCAACACTGACACTTAAGTATCTTGCTCAAGATAGCAGCTTCACAGTGCCTTGGCTTGAAAATGATTTTGTTTTCTACATACTGTTTTTCTTTCCCTCACTTCTCACAGGTGCCAGAGACAGCAAATATCAAGTTTTAGGGGTGGATCTGAATTAGAAAACAATAATGCCCAACCAACATAAAGAAGCCGTATGCTGCTAAAGAATCACTGAATCTACTAAGCAAGTTTAATTTATACAGTGAAAACACTCTGCAAGAGCTCACCTACAGGTGCCTAATCAAAATGTTAATAACATTTACCAAAAGAAGGATGTACTTGCATTCATGATACCAAGTGTATCTACCTAAAAGGCTTTATTTTTGCTAGTTAGTAGGAAAGATTGGATCTTTCCAATAAAAGATAGCCACAGAAACTGCTCACTCTGTAGTAAGGATAAACTGATTCTGAATATCAAATAGGGTAAGCACTTACTGAAATGTAAACTCAATCCTACGATCCTATATATATTTTTAAGTATATACATGAAAAAAACCCTACACCTTAAAAAACAGAGAAGCAAAAGGGCTGCGAAGGGAACCCATCTGCCCCTTCCTCTGCTGCAAAGCTCGCAGCCAACTTTCCTGCCTGTTCTCGCCGCAGAGGCGCTGACCCTCCCCTTCCTTTTGGGGGCTGCTCCCAAACCAAGCAGATTTCAGGCAGCTTCTCCAACATCTGGCACTTAATTCGCCTCCCTTTCCCTCTGCTAGACAAGACAAGACTTCGAGCCCCACTCCAAGCGGCTCCTCTTAATCTTCTTACCCCACGGGAGCTGGTCGTTCGCCCAGTTCCCGCCGGGAAGTCGCTGCTAGCGGCACACAGGTTCCCGCCGCTGGACCTCGGGACTGCCCGCAGGTGCCAGCGATGAGGCTGCGAACGGGTGACCTCCCCGCCAACACGGGCCGGGCTGGAGTAAGCAGACCGACGGAGGAGTCGCTGGCGCGGCGGCGCGATGCGTCTTGCCTGCCGTGGGTCACGCAGCCCTGTCCAGGCTGGTGTTGGCAGCCGCCCGTCCCGTCCTGTCCTGTCCCGTCCCTCCCAGGTTTAAAACCCCGCTGGGCGACCCGCCCCTGCCGGCGCAGCTCCCCGCGGCGCCACTCTCCGGAGATGATGTGGCCGTAGCCCATAACCCCCACCACAGGGCACCCCCGCGCCAGGGCGGAGTTGCCGCCGCGACGGCGTTTCTCCGGGTTGAGGCGGGCGCGGGGCGGGGAGGGCTGCGGAGGCTCCCCCACAGATCCCGAGGCTAAGCCCTTTACGGGGTCGGCGGCGAAGACGTCGCCGCTCCCGCCGCGGCAGGAACTTTCCGAGTCCGCGTCCGCCTCCGCCCTTCCCCGGCGCGGCGGACTCGGCCACCATCCCCCACCCTGCCCGCCGGCTCCCAACCCTGCCGACGGCGCACACCTCCCCGCCCTGCCGCCCTCACCTGCAGCCCCACCAGAACCCAGCTGTCCCCGGGCTGTAGCTGCCTCGCGCACATCTGACCAGCCGCGCAGCCCCGCGGCTCCCCGCATACACTAGAGCTGCCCGGGACGGGCTGCTCCACGGGGCCTGCCGGGAGCTGTAGTCCCGCAGCTCCGCTCCGGCCCGGCTATCGCGCCCAGGCGAACTACAAGCCCCGTGCTGCCCCGCGCAAGCAGGGCCGGAGGAGGGCGGCGTCGCATGCGCAGACCTCTCCGCAAGAGTTTCCGTTAGTTTTCTTGCCTGTGGCGGCTGCTGCCCTGAACCGCTAACGGGACGGCGGGGTGCGGCACGGTGGGGCGGCGCCTTCGGCAGCTGCTTCTGCTCCATTTTGCAGCTGGCGTCCTCCTGCCGCCCTTGCCTCGCCTGTCCAGACCTCGCCGCCTCCAGCTGGGCCAAAACTTGGGCCAGCGCCAACTCGAGCCCGGTCGCTGCCGTGCCAGCGCCTGCCTCTGGTTTCGACAGCTCCTCCGCCCTCCCCGCTGTACCTCGGGGAGCCTCCTGGGCCTCGCTGCTCCCGGCCCCAGCGGCCGCCGCCGCATCCCTTCTCTCCATCAACGCCACTTTCAGTTCACCTTTCCGGGGCGTGGGTGGCGCAGCACAGCCCCGCAGAGATCTCCCCAGGGCCTCGCACAAGGCCCTTCATCTCTACACAGGAAATACTTGACCTAGTGTGTCACAGAATCACGTTGGTGTTTTTCGTGGCCGCTTTGACCTAGAAGTTCAGAAAGGCTTTCTGCAAACAGCGTGCCAGCTGGGCTCTCTGCCTCTCTTGGTAGCTCACACTGACGAGCTTGTAGCTTACTACACAAGTTCTCCGGGCCCTTTTGGACATAGCTGTTACTGTCTGCTACTAAGCTTCAGCCCCCAGTTCTAATACTTTGATTCACCCAAGTCTCGTTTTTTCCTCAGCGTTACTGATGCCACTTTGGAATTATCAGTGAATCTCTGCATGCAAAAGTACTAAACAAAACTGTTCATAAGGCAAAACGATCTGTAACCTCCCCACAGCCTTAAAGCTCCCAGTTAAACATCAATCTGTCATCTTTCTTGAATTTGGATTCAGTTTCTGTGTATGAGTCTTAAAATAATATCCACTACCATAAGAAGTTACTGAATTTTAAATTGTATTCCAGGCTGAAAACATTTGGAAAAGGCAAACCATTAGCAGAAAATCAAAGGCTTCTACTGCTCAGCTCAGCAAGACACAGATGAAGAAGCAGATTAGTACTTTGTCATTTATAGTGCTGTTTGTAACCTACTTGTCTCATTTCTTTCATTTTATGCTCCTGAGTCCTGGCCTGAAACCCACTGAAGCTGAGCAAAAACTTTCCACTTCATCCTATTTTGCATCAAACCTTTACAGAGTGCTTCTGATACAGTGTAGCCAGGTGCATGTTTTGAGTGGAGCCAGTTTATCTGATAAATAGTTGATTGGATAGGGCTGGGTAATAGGTTGGACTGGATGATCTTGGAGATCTCTACCAACTTGATTGATTCTATGAAATAGTTAGCCTGCAACTTCTAGTCCAAATCTGGAACTACTTTAAAACCGTTGCAGTTAATGGTTGATTCTGCCGTTAATTGCTTTTGAATGCTAAAAAACACCGTGGGACTTTTTAATGAAGGCTATTCCATTAATAGAGGATGCTCTTGCCAAAGCTCTGCACCAGATAACTGAGCAGTCTTCATTTCCTTTTTCCTCTAAAGTGGGACTCCCACACACCACCACTGTAAACATACAAGCTTGCCTCCATAAACATGATTTTTGATGTTTAGTACAGCAAAGAGTCATATTCTAGAGTGCTAAAAGTGCAGCAAGCTTCTTACATTCTGAGTAACAGCCCTAAAAATAGCTGTTCATGGACAATACCAGATGGGCATTATGTATTACCACAGCCACTAGGCAATGATTATACTTCTTTGTAAAGAAGCTCAGCTTTATAACATCCAATAGGGTTGTTGCCATTTGATTTGCAGCCCTAAGCCGTAATAGCTGCTTTTTCATCAATTAGACCAGAGGATGGATTAGTAAAAATCAGTTTATTACAGAACAGCCAAACCAAAGCAAACTGCTATAAGTATTTGTGCAGCAGTATTTTCTAATAAATAAATGCTCCTGAAGGATCCCAAACTCTTCTATTTGTAAAGGTCCCTGAGTAAAACACACATGAAAGCAGCTGGGCATTGCAGCATCTGTGTAGAGACTCACCCGTACACATATGCATAACTGACTTTGCATCGCTACACGGCACAGCATTATGACAGCCTCTCTGCACTGGTTTATTATTTTTGTGACTATCATAATTAGTGATTTCCTGTGCATTTCATCAAAGTTCTTCACCTTGTTTCTGATTCCACATCATTTCATTAGACAGCTTGTTTTCACAGCTCCGGGCTTTCCCTGGTCAAGCTAGCTGCACTCTACAAATTGCTCTCTTACAGCTACATGATAGGAAATAGGGGTAACTTACTGTATTTATGTGCCTTTATAAAACTGTTTGGTTTATTCTATATGAACTACGTAGGTCTATGTAGACAAACTGCATTTGGAACAATACATCAGCATTTTCCAGTTTGAAAATAATGCTGAGAGCATTTGGATAATTTGTGTCTGAAAATGGAAATGTATTAGTTCCTATTCACTAGTCTGATGTTTGGAATATTTTTGAATCATCTAACTGTGTTACAAAGAAGGTAGTGTCCTGGGAGACTTGACTGGTGTGTTTGTCTGAGAAATTCCATAAGCATGTGCTGCCACTATTAGTTTTCATTGCTTTTGACACTGATCATGCATAGCAAATGACCCATTCAGGATGTGCAAGATCTGCAAGAAATGATTGCAAAAAGAGAAACTAATATCTCTAGAACTAAATACAAAAATGCCTTCTTTTATAGTTTATGGTCTCCTTTCTTCCCCTGTGTAAAGAACTGAAAAAGAGTTAGGAGGTCAGGTTTGGTTTGGATAAAATCCTGGAATGTGTATGTGTCTCTGAATTACCTCCTCATCTTGGTTTGAGCCCTTATCTGAACCTTGTCCTAATATCTACTGCCAACAAAACACTAAGAAGTTTAGTATAGGCTTATAAAACATGGAATCAAAATTAAAGCTAAATACATATTTATTGTATTAATTATATGCAATTGACTTTTTGGAATACACTTACCCCTTGTTTAAATAGTAACCTCACAAATCCTTGCACCTGCTGGGTGGGCAGCTTCATTGATATCACATTATCCTTCAGTACCAGCTCTGAAATAAACATGAAATTATTTACTTAAGTGGTTTGGGACAACCTGTACTTCTCATTTAGTAAAACTTTGTCTGTGACTACATCAGCCCATGGAAACAGAATCTCTTAAAACTGAATCATAGGCACAGTACATCCGCAGCCTGATAAAGGCTCTGTTTCAAACCCCCACAGAGATCAGCAGTGGACAAACAAGCAGCTCAAGCCCATAGAATGCAGGCAGCTGCAGGACCATGTGCTTGTTTGTAAACATCAGCCCCACATCAACCCTTTCCCTCTGGGCTGTGAGAGCTGCTGGTGGATTTCTGAAAGAGTAGCCCCAGGCTGCCAAATACTGAAAAAATCTCAGACTGTGTATCCTAGCTGCTGGCAAATCATCCACAGCTCAGGCACAAAACTGCCTCATGTTAGGTGGATTCAAAACACAACAAACTACACCTACTCTCCTCTCCCTGCCATGGGCCTGCCAGTTGAAAGCACTGAGCATCAAAACTGCTTTGAAATAGAGCAAGGTGCAGGACTCCCTCTTCTTGAGAAAACAGGTCTGCATTAAATCCGCTGCAGAGTTAACCAAAGTAATGACAAGGCACACAGCCTTAGCTTCGGAGAGGAAATTTCGGTTGAAATGCTTATATGTAGGGTCAACACAATAAAAAAGCTTTTGACCGTGATGCCTCTAACGTCTATCCTTCGGGACTTCGGTAGATGGCACTGTCACATCAGCCGGGTTACAGGGAAGGAACGTACAGGTTATAACTTCACAGATAACGTATGCTTTGCTTCGAGTAATCTACTTATAGATAGATAGATAGATAGATAGATAGATAGATAGATAGATAGATAGATAGAGATAGAGACAGATATGATATCTGGCTACAGCTATTTTATTTTTCAGGGTAACAACCCACCTACTTAAACTGTATAAAACAGGACAGATGGCCACTGAGAAATTTGTTGACATCTTTTCAATTTAGTAATAGGGAGTAAGACTAAACAACATTTTTCCATTATAAATCCCTAGGGAAAGAAATGTTCATCACCTTAGATTTCTTTTTTAATGCTGTGTATTATTTCTAAAAATAGTTACATAATTCTCTTTTCATCTGTGAGCTGTTCTGACTTCTGTTACATTTCAGTAGATTCTTCTTTTCTCTTTTCAGTCTCCTTTATATCATAGAATCATAGAATCAACCAGGTTGGAGGAGACCTCCAAGATCATCCAGTCCAACCTAGCACCCAGCCCTAGCCAGTCATCTAAACCATGGCACTAAGTGCCTCATCCAGGCTTTTCTTGAACACCTAATATCATTAGACAGGGAACTTTCTGGGATGGTTATGAGTGGGCTAGGAGGAAGTCTCCTCTCCAAATTTTGAAAGTAACCCCTTCCAAAAAATCCTACTCAATCTCTTTGCAACATATACTCCAGCATATACGTTTTTATCTGTGTTTTCCACATAGGTGAGATCAGCACTGTCTTAAACTGGCTTTACGCTTGCCAGATTTGTAACCTATCAAAGAACCTGTAGTTCTCAGTGGGATCACAGCCCCTTAGGGCAAAAGAAGGTTGGCTAGTCCTGAATTAAGCTTATGTTCTTGGCAAATTTCTACCCTAGCTATTATATTTTGGGGTGATTTTTTTTTCTTTCTAAATTGTATGAGAGCCCTGGCACATCAGTCAGAAATTTTGTCCAATGTCTAGATGCAGCTATATTATCTACCACAGAAAGTCTGATAGAAGGACAACAGCTTTTTATTCTGCTGTGTAGTCCTGTTGGGATCACTGTCATCTTTGTAGGTGGATATAGACTAATTGCCCATGACTTGATGTCTGCTGCCTTGCTAGGACTTCTGCCTATTGTGCTAGCTTGAAGCCAGCTAGGATGTTTTGGTGAGGACTAGATTACAGGCTGTGAAAGGAAAACAATGGTGATGTCTACTTCGCTCATTGGCTTGCTGAGATGTGTAAAAAAGGAAAGCAAAACATAGATAAGACACTCAGCACTTCTCTCTCAGGGCTGCTGCTGGAGAACTGGCTGAGCTGCATCTTACTCTCTAACCTCACCCTCCATTGTGGACTAATCCACTTTGCTTCCTAACCCCCTGGCTGAACCTCCATTCTTCCTTGGGGCTGGGGGAAGGTTGAGAGGGGTAGGGGGAAGGTGAATGGGTGGTTGAGAGCCCCTCCTGGGGACTCAGGTTTCTGGGAGGGGAGTGGTGTTTCTGTATTACCTTTTTACCTTGTGTATTTCTGTCTATAACTGTATATACTGTAAATATCTGTTTTTATATTGTGCTAGCTGTAAATATAAGCTTCATTCATATTTCCAGAACCAGCTGAGTCTAGTCTGGGTGATTTCTAAAAGTGTTGGGGGTGGGGAACACCCAAACCATCACGGAGCCCCAGTTCATTGCAAAGCCCTCCTTGCAATCACAAACTGGATTTTCCAGTGGTATAAGATCGACCAAGGAATGCTGATAAAAGGGCCTTATAGACCAGATGCACATTTTGAGGGTGTCTGTGACAAACCATAAACAAACAAACTTTGTAGACATGTTTATAGTAATTAGTTGATAATACACAAACCTAAGCAATGGCCACTGCGTAAGTGGCTGCAGTTACTTGTTGGAGATCTGTGATATGTAATCTTGTAAAGGCCCAGGCCTGCAGTGACCAAGGAAAGCAAGAAGGAGATAAAGGAGAAGCAGAGATATTCTGACATCAGCAATAAAGAAGGGTCTGCTGATCAGATATGAAAAAGACCCTGTGTGGAAGACTGTGTGGGGTGTTCATCGCAGATAACCATTCCAAGACCACCGGGGTGGGTTGGAATTGGGGCAGAGAAAGGGAAATACCTATATTAATGAACTCCAAGAAATAACTGTAATAACCCTATCTCTTATTATGAATATGCATGCTCTCGTAACATAAATTGTGGTTTGTGCTAGCATGGAGTGTGCAGGATTGACGGAGCGATCCTGCCTGCACCCAGTGCTGTAATAAAATATACCTACTTCGTAACTCTGCATGAATTTTGGGGTTCACTTCGCAGGTCACCAGGGGAAATCGCAGGGTACGGCTTTTCTCACGGGGAAGATCACGAGCCCCTGGAAACCCCTGCTGGCAAAGTCATGGTCCCTAGTGGTGAGGAAGAGGGGAGGGAGGGGGCGGCGACGGGCTGCGACTCGGCCATAGGAAACCCTCCTGGTACTGCTGACGTGGTGCCAGGGCCGAGGTTCATTTCGGAGGGGAGAAGAGCCGGGGGGAGAGGCTAGCACTACTGCGGATGCAACGGCCAGCGCCCACTGCTGCTGCAGCCTGCCTGCCTCTCTCTATCCGCTGCCGCCTCCGCCGCCAGCCCCGGCCCCGGCTCTGCCCTTCCACCCCTGGACCTCGGGAAGGCGGAGGGAAGTGAGCCCGCGGGGAGAGTCGTAAGAAGAGAGGAAGGGGATGGCAGGGGGGGAAGGGCCGACGGCCGCCGGCCGCCTGCTTGGGGCACTATGCCTCTCCGCTGTCGTTTGTTTTCACCTGGTGCACGGGAGGGAAACCGGAGCAGACTGGACCCTGGAGAAGGTGGGTCACGTTTGCGCCTCTCAGGCTCTTCTTGCCTCTCCACTTGGTTGCGGGAGAAGGCGGGGATCGGTAGCTGGGCTAGTGCTACAGGCGCTCGCCCGCTGAGAAACCGGGGACAACCTGGAGCGATTCCGCCTTGGGCGCGCAGGCAGGCGTCAGCCGCGGGTCACCGGCCCACCCTCAGGGCAGGAGCCGGGACCGCCCGCGGGATGCGCCGGTGGTGATGGATAACATGGCTTCCCTCTCACCCGACCTCATGGCTGCAGAGAACAAGTCTTCTCAGGTCTGTCACGTTAGCAGTGCCTTCCACCCCGCCTGCGAACCATCAGCTGCCGGCAATAAGCTTTGTCAGGGGCCGTTAGCGAATTAAAGGGGAAACCCAAAAAAGGCAAAAGGGATAAAAATCCGAAACTGCATTCCATATAACATTCTATTCTACTCCAATTCTCAACGTGGGTACTGTGATTTAGAGGACGGTTTGAGAAAACAGCTCTTCCAACAGTGATCCACAGTTAGCCGGGAAAAACAAGTGGGGATGGCATTGATAACAGCTGTAAAATCGTTTTGAAAGGGCATAACATTCTACTATGTTGTACAGCCATACCGTGTGGGTTTTTTTTTAATTCCAGGTCTTGTGTGGATTAATGAAAAAGGCAGTATTGAGATAGCATTTAATGAACCAGTAATAAGCAGTGAACCCGTGATACCTCTATATCCCACCATGGAGGGGTTGATTGTGAAACAGTTTCTTTGTGAAGAACTAAACCACATGGACCATGGGAGAGCATAGAATGGCAAATGACATCCATTTAAAGTGTTCGGGGCTTTACAAAGGGAAATACACTACTAGGGGCCATCCCTAAGTGTTTGTAAAGGAGCTGAAATCAAAGTTCAGCCAGAAGTGGCTGAACTCCACTAATCTAGGGCACCATCCTCTTCACCAACAGATCAGAGTTCAGGACAAACTAGGAAAGCAAAGTTTTCCTCATACCTTTCCACTTCCCCTTAGTGAGTCCACTTCTCCTGAATTTTATTCACGCTTACTGCAAATAAGTGTTGGATTTGGTTGTTGTTGTGGTGTTTTTTTTTTTTTAATAAAAGAAAAAAAATTGTAATTCTGCTGTATTCATTGTACTTACCATATATAGCTCATCTATAGACTACATATCTGTAACAGAATACATCTCTATGTACATATATGACTACGTGAAGCTAAATCTTTAGTTGTAGTAGTCAACATACAAGTGTGTAATATCAGTGTTCCTTTTTTCAGCCACACCAAAACACTCTTCAGTTCATTCCATTCAACTAGTTGATCTACTTGCTAGTGATGCAAGTAGTACCACCTAACCACAGAACCATAGACATGTGATTTCTTCTGCCCTTGCAGACATGCCAACCAAGAGCCCCTTCCTCTTTCTCATCAAATCCTTTTCCCTTGCCACCTTTTGTTCCTTCTCCGTAAAGGAGAATGTGTAAGCTGGAAGCTAAAAGTGTTACACGATACAGAGTTTTCCCTCCTCTCAAAGGAGGAATCAGGACCTAAACATAAGAGTTTGTAAAAGCTAACTTCCATAAGCACCAAGGTGAAATATACCAAAAATCAGCAGAAAAGTATGGGCTAGCTGTAGAAGCTGAAGTCTTGCAGGTTTATGCAGCTTAGCACAAGACTGGTAGCTCTGTCATAAGTATGTTGCTATGCCTTTCTGCTGTGGCCATGGAGAAAATAGGGATTGACCAACAGTGTAACGAATGAGTCACCTACAGATCTCATTCTGCTTCTCTTTTAATTCATGACCACTTCTGTAACTCCTTTCACTTCCCAAATTTGAAGATATCTTCATTAGTGGAAATGGGAGTTTACTCCTCTTGTCTGAAGAGTTTTGCTATGCTTGTACTTTAATAATAATAATGACAATGTTGATGTTTCTTTGCAAAGTGATTCAGTGACCCAAATTTCCAAGCATGATCTGTGGTTAGAAGCAAGGCAGTTCCACATTCTGAGTCCTTCACATGTTCAGCTGAAGGCATACTTTCAGAACTTCCTTAATTAAATCATTCTCTTACACTTCTGAAGTGCATAGCTTTAGGTTTTCTGTCTCCTCTTGGAGCCTGTTCCTCCTAAACAGAACAGCTCCCTGACTACATTTTCTCTTTGTCTATGCCTTTTCTGTGCTGGTATAAATTGCACCATATTAAACTTAAAGTCTTTCAAAAGACAGTTTATCTTGTACAATACAATTTCCAAACTTGTAGAAGTTCTTTTTACCAGAGGAAATGCAATTTTTCATTAACCCAGGTCTAAAATTGCCAACATTAAAAATGTTAACTGCACACCCTAACATTTGGTGTCCTTAAAGTCTTAAAATTCATCTTTAAACCCTGTATTAAAATAGAAATTGTAGGACTTGGTGTCTTTGTGCTTCCTCTCTACTTAATTTCACTAGTAAATTGAAGTGGAATTAGAGCAAAGGTCCACACATTCATCAGTGGCTTTTTTTTCCTTTTTCTGCCTTTGCAGTTTTCTCACCAACCAAGAATTTTACATTCTGATGATATAAAAGAAGTGGCAGCAAACACAGATGTTTCTGCAATGTGGGAGGATGATTTACGTCCTATGCTGATAGAAAGATACTCGGGATCACCAGGGAATTATTTTGTACGCCAGGTAAGATGACATTTCCTGAAACCCACTAAGAATATCTATTATTTCTATTCTAGTGCCAAGTAGGGACATAGACACATTCATTTGATAAGATGAACTCTGTCATTCACAGAATCATAGAGTCAACCAGGTTGGAAGAGACCTCCAAGATCATCCAGTCCAACCTAGCACCCAGCCCTAGCCAGTCAAATAGACCATGGCACTAAGTGCCTCATCCAGGCTTTTCTTCAACACCTTCAGGGATGGTGACTCCACTACCTCCCTGGACAGCCCATTCCAATGCCAATCACTCTCTCTGCCAACAACTTCCTCCTAACATCCAGCCTATACTTCCCCCAGCACAACTTGAGACTGTGTCCCCTTGTTCTGTTGGTGGTTGCCTGGCAGAAGAGACCAACCCCCACCTGGCTACAACCTCCCTTCAGGTAGTTGTAGACAGCAATGAGGTCCCCCCCGAGCCTCCTCTTCTCCAGGCTAAACAACCCCAGCTCCCTCAGCCTCTCCTCATAGGGTTTGTGTTCCAGGCCCTTCACCAGCATTGTTGCCCTTCTCCGGACACGTTCCAGTATCTCAACATCTCTTGAATTGAGGGGCCCAGAACTGGACAGAGGACTCAAAGTGTGGCCTGACCAGCGTTGAGTACAGGGGAAGTATAAACTCCCTTGTCCTACATTGTTCAAGTCTAGACTGCCTAGAACCCACACGACACAGCTACAGGACATTATTTCCCAGGAGTAATTTTAAAACAAACAACACAATCTGCTTTTTAAATGTAAGTTCTAAATTAAAAGATTGCCTTAAGCTTGGTACTCAAAGCACAACATAACCATTGTCCTTTCCCTTATATGAGCAGGTTTTTGGTCACTAGTTCAAAGCCCTGGCACCCTCCCATAGCTGGAGATGCAAAAAATTACACCTTCATGCCAATTTTCTGGAGAGGTCTTGTGCTGCTCCATTTCCTTTTAATATTGCTTCAGATGAGAGCATCAACACAAGGGGATCAGAGGGGCTCAAACAGGCAGGCAAGTGAAACAGTCAGCACAAAGTACAGCACTAGGCCAAGGATCGCAGCAGCTCCACTGGCACATGCTCAGCGGTGTGTTAATGCTGGGCTAACACACCCAGGTTGCGCCTGGCCCCAGGCCAGTGAAACCTTGAGCACATTGCATCTGAGCCACAAGGAGTCACCACATGACTGACCTGCTGTCCTGCCAGCACGTCTGCTCTGCATTCACAGCCTGGGTGTCTTCAGGACTGTATGCCATGCACTCTGCATTACATTAGCCAAGCAGGAGACTAAAACAGCAGTAGAGCTGAGTTTACAAGAAGATGTTCACAATACCCCATTAGTCTTCATCTTCCCTTTAGGTAGGAACTCAACAGCTCCAAGGCAGCCCTAACAACTGCAATAAGTTTATTTGCCGCTCTGCAATTGGTGGATGGGGAAAATTCAGCTTTTGACACTTTGTGTGTGCATACACGCTTGTATCTATAGATTTTGTGGTTTCTTTAGGGACACACTGGCAGACAGCCAAAGGGAAGGGGAAAAACTAAGACAAACAAACAAAAAAAAACAAACAGCTGAGCTTAGGCTAGAAAAACCACAAATCATGTTCAAAATAGGATCATCCTGTTACAAGGTAACAGCATGTGCTAAAGTAGGCCCCTACCAATGGGGGAAGAAAAAAAAAGGAGTTCTCCATTGTCAAAGCACAGGGGAGTTTAAAGTGGATTACAATTCTTTAAGACACAGAAGAGACATCAGACTCTTTAGTGGAGAAGGCTAGTGCACCCATATCTAGTGCACAGTGGGAACTCCATCCAGGCTTACATATATTCCCCTTAATCCATAACAGACGTCCTTCACTCACCTACAGATAGTGAATAGACCATAAAAGCTTTCAGAGGGTGACCACAAACAAAACAGAGGCTTGTCGTAGCACTACAATTTACTGCAATATTCCTACTGACTTCACTAAAGTCAGGACAAGTCTTCAAAAACTGGTTTTTTCCCCTCAGAGGCTTTTCCTAATGTTTATTTAAAGGGAGAGGAATCTGCCTCGAAGCAGCACTCTAGGGACCTACAAAAGTAAGTTGCTCAACAGAGACGGCTCTCTAATAAAAGTTAGCCAGAACTGTGTACTAAGTGTAACTGGGGTTGTTAGAGGTCTGCTTTTTCATTAGGAAGATAGTTAAAATGAATTGCCTCTTTTATAGATTTACTGTTTTAATTTTTGCCTTTACACGAGCTGCACTTACAGGATTTCATTTGTATTTACATGTTTCTGAATTGTTTAGTTTATAGGAGTCAGGCTCTTACAGCTTTGTAAATTACTTCTGTCACTTGCAAGGCAGATTTCTCCTAGAACCTACCAGAAAACATCAACCAAACAAAAGAGCACCAAACCCCACAACCAAAAAAGGAACTCAAACCTCCACAACAAACAATCATCCCTATCATTTTTAATACTGCTGTAGCACCTGTTTGTGGCAGTTATCAAAATAGCCACACTGAGTTCTCTGACATGTAATTTAATGACACAATTAAGTTTAGATTTGAAGAGATAAACGTTATATCTGTCCTTGTTACACCTGAAAAAACACTGGCCTGGAAACTTTAGAAATCAAGATGGTCATGTGCCATATTATTGGGCAGTCATTCAAAGCACCTTCAGACTCCAGAGAAAAGAGACAAAAGGGGGAAATGAAAAGCAAGTGAGCCAGTCAAAGGCTAAGGTATCAAAAAAGTTGCTTGTTCTACATAGTGATGTTGTGGGTTTTGTTACAAATTTCATCTTTTAAAAATACAATAAACTTACAGAAATAAGCTTAAGTGCCACTATTAATTAGCTAATAACGATCTGTCTGTGACACCTTTCTGAAGCAAGCAATATTAATCCTTTTTTTAATTGCAGCATATCAAGCACCGTCTTCAAAGGTTACAGGCTGGCTGGGAAATTGAAGAAGACACATTTCAAAGATACACACCATATGGGTATCAGACCTTTTCAAACATTATCAGCACTCTTGATCCCTCTGCAAAACGTCATCTCGTACTCGCTTGCCACTACGACTCAAAGTTCTTTGGGCAATGGCAGGAGAGAGCATTTGTAGGAGCAACTGATTCTGCTGTGCCCTGTGCGATGATACTGGAGCTGGCACGTGCCCTGGATAACAAGTTTCAGTTAATCAAGGTAGTTTGCTTGGTTTGTTTTCACTGATTTTTGCAACAGCAGTAGACCTTAGGGTGCTTCTATGTTCCCTCCACCAACCTGCATGCCTGATCTTCTTACTGCTGTGCCTGCAGTAAAACCCCCATTGACTTAGAACAGAACAGAGGTCTGTATCTGCTGCTTAAGTGTGCATTATCACATTAAAACTTAGGCAAATGGCTATCTAAAAATCACTTAATAGACACTATATAAAAATAATCGTTTATACATTAGTAATGCACATTTCACAGATTGAAATATACTCCTACTTTCTACCTAGAAGGTACAAAACCCTATTCAGAAGCTCCATCATACCAAGTAACATCTAAGGTCATTGACAAAGATTTATTGCTTTTTAAATCCACATTTTAAAAAAATCTCAATTGTGTTCCTTTCTGGAAGATGGTTAAATTCATTGCTGTACAGGAGAACAGGAGAATTACACTCATGTTCCTCCACCAGGTAATGATTTCAAGCTTACTTTCTTGTTTTCCTTTATCAATTTGAATAGTTGAATTATGAATGAAGTGATGGCTGAGTATAGGAAAAGAGTCCAGTAGAGTGTTACTAGGGTGTTACTACTTCGTGTTACCTTTGCTATGAAAACCTGTTTCAAAGAGCTTTGCTAGACACAAAAATCTGTTGATCCTAGAAGCTCCAAGAGCTTGTAGGATGACAGACTCATGAGTGCCATCTACTGGCCCAGTATTTACTGAAGGATACCCTATGAGGAGAGGCTGAGGGAGCTGGGGTTGTTTAGCTTGGAGAAGAGGAGGCTCAGGACAGACCTCATTGCTGTCTACAACTACCTGAAGGGAGGTTGTAGCCAGGTGGGGGTTGGTCTCTTCTCCCAGGCAACCAGCAACAGGACAAGGGGACACAGTCTCAAGTTGTGCCAGGGAAATATAGGCTGGATGTTAGGAGGAAGTTCTTGACAGAGAGAGTGATTGGCATTGGAATGGGCTGCCCAGGGAGGTGGTGGAGTCACTGTCCCTGGAGGTGTTCAGGAAAAGACTGGATGAGGCACTTAGTGCCATGGTCTAGTTGACTGGATAGGGCTGTGTGATACGTTGGACTGGATGATCTTGGAGGTCTCTTCCAACCTATTCTATTCTACTTCTCTCGCACTAAGAGAGCTTTCCACAGAAAAAGGTCTCTTAAACGCTTAAGCAAGTGTTGGGAATACATTCAGCTTAAGTATTACTTGAGAGCAGTTGTTTCCAGAAAGCCATTTGGTGCTTTCTGACTTTAGAATATTTAAGAATTAGCAGGTTAAGAATATGTGAATGCTTTCATCACAAAGCAAAGCACTTCTATAATAAATACATACGCTTTCATTTAAAAGCTTTGCTTAGAATAAATTTGCCTATGGCTATGTATGGAACAATCTTGCATACTCAAAACCTGATTTTTTTTCCCCACAAGTAATACATCCATTTTTGCTTAAATTATTTATGAAGTAAGACAACAGCAGCTGACAAAAAGACTGTCAAATTACTTTGCACAGGGTACTGTTAATAAAAGACACTTTGGGATTCACCTGCTTAATACATTAGCAATGACCTTTTTACTCTGCTCATAGTAGATTAACAGACTTCGCTGTATTTTCAGCCAAATCAATTTATGCTTTGACCTGAAGCTGTGATTTTTATCTTGCCGTTTCTCCAGTTATAGAGAGTAAGTTTAAAATGAAGGAACAAAACCATCTCCCCGTTATTCACACCTGGAAATGTGTTAAAGAGTAATAATAATAAATGCTTCTTCCTAAAATGCAAATAGCATCAGTTGTTTCCTCCAGAATGTAATGGAAATGACTGCTATTGAAAGAAGTCTAAAAGGACGAAGGGCAGCAAAGCATTGCCAATAGAGAAATCCATATGTGACTGTAAGCATAATTGATACAAATCCTGCCTATGTGAGCAACATTTGTATAGAAGTTTTCCACTACTGTTTATATTGGATCTGCTTCAACTAGTTGGGAGCTATAATCCATCCAGGACATGACTGTTGCCAGTGACTCCACATTTTTAACCAGATCACACAACTTCACTTGAAGGAGCAGTAATTCATAGAAGAGTTAAAATATTTATAGCAGCTGCCAAGACTACATTTCCCCAAACTGCTCATACAGCAGAACTAAACTGGATTTAGCCATATTGTAAATTATTGGGGGATGCTGCCAGTGCAAACAAAGCTTCAGTTAATGAAGAGGGAGAGGGAAAAAAGCTCCTTCTACATGAGGAAGAAATTTCACACAGATGTCTCCTTTGTGATCTTAAATACATTAATCTTATATATTCTCAGTTTTCACTGCTCTGATATTTTTGGTTGTTGAAAGGGAAGGGGGGAAGGGTGTATCTACTACACTCTCTGTGCTTTGGCTTTAAGGTAGAGTTGCTCTGGTGGTTGAAAGTCCCCCTGAAGGAAAAGAAATAGTCATTCTTCTCATGAATGACTCCTCTTTATCCTTCAAGGAACCACTGCATTTACAAATTCACTGCCATTTACATAACTCACTTTACTGATGCACAGCTGTAGCAGAGATATTACTCCTTTGTGGTACTATGAAGTAATAATATTAGCATTCACAGGTGTTGTTGCTGATATTTCCTTGTTATTTGAGATGTTTGTAGTACATGGTTTTGCAGACCTATCTCAAAATACTCAGCTGATGTCCACTTAAGTCAGAAATTAGACTTTTAACCAGAATCAAAATGATAACAGACTGGAGAACATGTCATTGGGCTAAATAATGACCAATCAATAACCACTATTACACCATAAAGTGTTTTTAACAGCCATAGGAAGGTGTGAAAGTTCCCCACTTGAAATTGTTTCTCTTACGAGTCACATCATGCAGAGGTTTGACAATCTGACTGAATCCAGGAACATGTAGTCTCCAAAATCCCACTGCACCCAAGAAAGATTGAGTGTCCTTCTTACTTGTGGGAACTGCCATGGTGGAGACTTTGTTGATCACATCCTGTGGAATGTGACGGCGACCATCCTGCCACCGCACTCCCAGAAACTGAATTTCTCTGGCAGGTCCTTTGACCTTGTCTCTCTTAATGGCAAAACCTGCTTGCAGCAGAATGTCAATGATTTTGTTACCTTTCTCGAAGACTCCCTCAGCAGTTTGGCCCCACACAATGATGTCGGCGATGAATTGGATGTGCTCTGGAGCTTTACCTTTCTCCAGTGCATTGTGGATGACTGAGTGACAGATTGTTGAGCTGTGTTTCCATCCCTGAAGCAAACAGTTGAGCTGGTACTGNGTACTGCCTGTGGTGCACAGTTTGAGTAGCGATTGGCAGTTCCAGATCCTCTGTGTCATGATGTGCCACAACTGCAGATTCATCTGAAAGTTCAGGTCTAATGGACAATTTCAATTTACCTACCCTAAATCTCTACAGATGCTATTCCAAAAGCCCATTTGTGACCTTTAGGATCTTTGAAACAACCTTGTCTCAAAAAGTCAATTCCCAGAATGCAAGGCGCATCAGGACCAGTTACAATAATATGTTTCTTCCACTCTTTGCCAGTTAAACTTAACTGAGCTTGCAACTTAGTTAACTCTTGAGATCCACCAGTGATTCCACTCTCCTTTATGAGTGGCCCTAGCTGTTTTGCAGACTTGTCTTCTACTTGTAGGGCATTTGCACCAATAGTATGGCATCTCACCAGCCAGCTTAAGATTGGCTCTCCTGATTCCCTTGAATATTCCTTTCTAACTTCCCTGACCTCTCTGAGAGAAGAAGCCCAGGGAGGCAGAGAGACACACTCCACTCAGACAGAGACACTGTGTCTTATCTATGTTTATGCTCTCATTTTTATACATCTCAGCAAGCCTATGAGTGAAGCAGACATCACCATTGTTTCCTTTTCACAGCCTATAATCTTTCTCATTAAAATATTCCAATTAGCCTCCAACTAGCAGAGAAGGTTTGCACAGGGTACCTTGAAAATGCACCCCTAGTGATGTTGCTTATGGGACTACAGTATTTGCCCTTTATGTAATGGTTTGGCCAGAATCAGTTACAATACTTTTAACTTCCTCCAACAGACCAGCTCAGCATCAAGACCTGACCTTTCACTTCGGCTCATTTTTTTTGATGGTGAAGAAGCTTTTGTCCGGTGGTCCCCTTCGGACTCCCTCTACGGGTCTCAACACTTAGCTCAAAAAATGGTATCTACACCACATCCACCTGGATCAACAACCACAAATCAGCTGCAGGGCATAGTAAGTGGCTTTCAATGACTCCCTAATGAGTAATAGTAAACTGCAGGGTTTTTTAGTATTTAATTAGTAGTTGGCCAGATTCCCAAGGAACCATAAACCCCATCAAAAGCAGCAGCAGGCTGGTGGAAATGTTACATGATAAAACAGGATTGACAAGTTTTTCAGGTAAATTTGCTTAGATCTTCTCTATGCAAGTATGAGCCATCATCACAGAAAAATCAAAACACACCAATCAGAGTAGAAATTAGGATACTCACCTTTTTCAAGTGAGATAGTTCACAACGGTTAGGAAAGAGCACAGCATTATTAGGCTGTGAGCAGTTCTCCCCTAGCTCAGCACTGAGCTACAGCAAGCACTCTCTTTCCCTTTGCTTCCTACTAACATTGTTGTAGTCTGCTCCCTACTGCTTTCTAATTTCCCTGCTCATTGCTGAGACACATTTCTTCTGTCACTGTATCTTGTGACTCATAAAATGTCTTTCTCTGGACAGACTCTATTGTTCTCCAGGGAAGCAATTTCCTTCTTTCTCCCCACCTACCACAGTTTTTATTTTAGAGAAATAGGGCACACATACTGCAAACAAACCAATGCTCTCTGCATCAGCTTGAGCAGCAAAACCACCTACCCTTTTCTTCCTCAGAAAGAGAGTAAAACTGATCAGATTTGAATTGCGTTCTGCTATCAGGCAGTATGTAGAAAAGCCAGATCTCCGACCAGAGCTATCCAAGTCTTGACCTACAGAAGGTGGTTTCAATGTTGGTGCTGCTGGTGTAGTAATGTAAAGAGCTCTGTATTAAAGATTCTTTCTTGTGTAGGACCTGCTTGTACTACTGGATTTAATTGGTGCACCAAACCCAATCTTTCCCAATTATTTTCCAAACACTATTCGATGGTTTCAGAGGCTTCAGGCAATTGGTAAGGAGAGGGGTATGGGCTGCTGCTGAATCTGAAAACGAAGTGTGTAGTTTTTCAATGTATTAAGTCCTGTAAATCATATTCTTGTATTAGTTCTAATATTTAGTAATGCAAATGTTAAGTTTGGTGCATCTTCAACCTATACAAAGGTTTTAATAAAATAACTAGGAAGATTTTCAGACACTGGAAACCATGAAACAGATTCCAGTACTGATTATAACTCTGTGACTTTTGGGAACTGCTTCACTTTTGCAATTTAGTTCTTCTGTAAAACAAATCTTCAGGTCTTCCAAGTACTAAACAAAAGCAAAAGGCAGTCACCAGCTACTTTCTCTTCTTTAATGGAAAAAGATTCCATGCGAAAGGAAAAATAATTCAAAAGTTATAACTTGCCTCATATCTTCCCAAAGTTGTAATCATTGTTTTCCTTGTGAAATACAGAGCAAGAGCTACACAACATGAACCTGCTGAAGAATCACCTTGTGGAAAGGCAGTATTTCCCAACTACTTTACATCAAGGATTGGTTGAAGACGACCACATTCCATTTTTATTAAGAGGTACCAGTTACTTAAATATTTTAAAGGATAAGTTCACTAATGAGGGCATAATTTAGTGAATGTGCAAGTGCATACAATCCTGGCTTTCAAGCTTATTTGCCCCAAGTTTAGGATTCCATATCCAACTTCACACAGACCAGGAATCACAGCCTTGAAAAACATACTGGAACAAAAGCGGTGATAACATATCCACCACTATCATTTCACATGAGCACAGCTCCAGTGCCACAGAGATAACGGAAATGTCTGACAGCAGTAGTGTCCTACAACTTGGATCCAAGGAGGTATCACTACATGCTACACTATCCAGTTGGTTACCATTTTTAGGAACAGTGCCACTCACAAGGGTCACATCTTCAGAGATTCCAAAGTATCTCTGAAGATCAGATGTTGAGGTTACAGTAAAGCTATTATTACCTGTTTAAATATGAAGGTACCAACTCCTGCAAAACCCCACATACTCAAATAAGACACCTTCATTCCAGCAAAAGAATCAAGATTTCACAGCTGTGAAAAGTCCAGAGAGTAGCCAGCAGAAACAGCAAAGGGCACAGTATGCCTGAAATCCATCCTGGAATCAGGCACATAACTCAGCCTAGGATTCCCTGCCTATGCCTTTCTCCTGGCTGACACCTATACCTTAGCCTCTGTCTGTTCATTCTGTTCCCTTGGGATACAATCAAAGAGAGGGAAAGTAGTTGCAGTACTGCTGCCACCTTGTCAAGCTGCAAATCAGGTGCACTTGTGCAAAGTGTGGATGTGATGTACTGCTTGGTTCAAGCACTCAACAAAGCATCCTCAAAACTAAGCTTGTGCAAAGGCTAGTAGATATAGTAAACTGTTCTGATTGAAGTTTTCCACTGTATGGTAAGGACTACAAGAGTTGTATTACTAGAGAAGGATTAACCAAAAAGGAATGCAAGATTAGTTCAATGAAGATGGTACCTAGGAAAGGAAGGAAGTATCTTCATATCCATCCCCTAGTTTTACTATTACTTATGCTCTGCTAACTACTAAGTGTGCACACAGCTTTGGAAGCAGGCACAAGAGGAGCAACACCTCTTCACTTCTAAGTGACAGTTCTCTTCACTGAGCTGTGGTTACTGTCTCCTGTTCACCAGCTTTCCACTCCATGACTCTTCCATTTTTCACACTAAGGCAGAGCCCCCAGGGTCCAACAAAACTGACACAGCCATCATATGCATGCCCAGAAGAGAGACATAAAAAAATCCTACATTGGTGAAGCTGATGGGGGAAACTAGTGACCAGACTTCAAAAACCTCTTCTAATAACACAACTGATGTCTACTGAAGAAAGCAAATCCTTTAGTGGTATGAAAAATAAGAGAGGAAAAGCAGTAAATTAGGAAAGAGGCTGGAGAGGAACAACGCTTCTCACAAAAACAGATCAGGAACCAGAAGACTGATTTAACTCCTCTTTTACCTAGAAGCTGCAGTATGTATAGGTGGCTTGATATAGTTACTTTATTGTTAAATGGTGATTTATCAGTTGGCTTAACAGAACTCCTCCAAATTTCACTTCCCTCCTTCTAGGGGTTCCAGTCTTACATCTGATTCCATCCCCTTTTCCTGCAGTATGGCATACCATGGAGGACACAGAAGAGAACCTTGACAAAACCACTACTGACAACCTCAGCAAAATCCTGCAAGTGTTTGTACTGGAATATCTCAACCTGTGATAGACAAAATGGCATCAAATTGAACTCCATTCTAAATACTGTTTGCCTACCCTCACATCTGCTATTTAATTGCATTGGAGAGCACTAAAGCAAAGCAAAATAGAATAACTCTTGCCAGACTGATTATTGATTCAGCTGTTCCTGACCCACTGTTCCATGTAGTCAAATAGACAGTGTTAAATCAGAATTAGTTTCAGCCTGGAAAGAACGTGATCTTTCCATGTTTTACTTCTGAGTAAAAAAACCCTAGAATTTTCCCAGACTGTTATCACTGATTTATGCCACATATTAAGACCTGAGAGAGAATACCTCCTGACTGGAGTATTAGCTACAGTTTTTACAAGGTGTGTCACCTTCTGCAGTATCCAGCAATGGAAATGTATACCACACTGTCTGAAGAGGCAAAAGGTACACTAAACCAAACCTCTGCTTTGGGTTGAACTAAACCACCTCTCACCCTGAATTGAGTTGCTAGAACTACTGATACACAGAAGGATTTTTAATCCTCTCTGCTTCCTCTCCTCTTTCCCCTGCAAGGAAGGCTGCAATGACTCTTGTCTACAGACAGCAGGCCACCGAGAAACAGAAAAATAACCCAAGTTAATTTTTCTCCCTGTTGTTTGTTGGATACTTTTTAATCCAAGGGTGATGGGGAGTGATGCTAAGAGGAAGGTGTCTGAGAAGTTCCATCGCACTTTGACTGCAACACAGGAGATGTAAACCACGTTGTAGGTGGTGTGGGAACAGTGATCCCAGCACACACCATTCATTCATGTGAGAATCATTTACAATTTAACCAAAAAATAAAAAAATCCCAAATCCTGCTGTTTGAAATAGAGATTATATCAGAAGTAATCATACTAGGAAAGTCATCTCTTTAGAACTAGTTCTAGATAAGTAAAATTTTAAAGGCAAATTATCAAGAGTAGAGTAGGTATGAGAGTCAGAAGGAGGAAAATTATTTAAGCACCAGTAAGCCATAGCCTACATTAGAAAAAAAAGACACCAATTTAACAACCCTGTGCTTTTACATTCCTTACTAGACCTAGTCAATACATTTTGTACAACACTGGCAAAAACCTACCCTGGAATGAAATCAATAGGAGAAGCCAGAAGAACAGTACTCAAAACCCACCCATGTAATTACAGTTTCCACTGGTGAAAAAAAGATGAGAGCATTTGAAGGAAAAAAAAAAAAAAAAGGAATAAAAAAATTTGAGGCTGGCAGAGGAGGAATTGAGAAAAAACAATTCAGTATTTGACTTCTCTGAACTTGCATTATAAAGTTCTACCCTCAGCAAAGATCTAAAAACTAAATAAGCTATGGAGTTGCAGGCAGGTCAGATTTGGCCTGTATTTTACCATTTTCCTGAAGCAGATAGTTCTGAATCTAACACAGTGTTTGCATACATATTTTGAAGTCACACTGGAAATATCTATTTACAGCAATAAAATTTTGCTATTGCGGGACAACCTGAAAACAAAATTCAATCTGGTCTTGTTGCTCAAAATGAAACGAAGGCATTTTATGGTTTCCCATCACTTGGCTTGTGTGAAATGTTCTATTTTGCATGCAGCTTCTGAAATAGAATACAATGAAAATTCTAAAAATTGGACAGATATGTTTATTTTCAGACATTACTGTACAGCTATGGAAATACATCCAAACTATTTGAAGTCTTTGCTATCATATTCTCCATGTCAGCCCATGAGAAAACATTCATAGAATCAACCAGGTTGGAAGAGACCTCCAAGATCATCCAGTCCAACCTAGCACCCAGCCCTAGCCAGTCAACTAGACCATGGCACTAAATTCCTCATCCAGTCTTTTCTTGAACAGCCCCAGGGATGGTGACTCCACCACCTCCCTGGGCAGCCCATTCCAATGCCAATCACTCTCTCTGCCAACAACTTCCTCCTAACATCCAGCCTAGACTTCCCCTGGCACAACTTGAGGCTGTGTCCCCTTGTTCTATTGCTCATTGCCTGGCAGAAGAGACCAACTACATTATCTCTTCTGAAACGTGAATACTCTGAGCAGTGTAAGGCACCTACTGCAGCCTCCTAAGTGGCAAAAAAAGGTAACAAAATGGCTGTATACAGAAATACTAAACCTTGTGTGGCTAGCTTCATTTTTGCAGGTGAACTCTTGTGGTACTTCACACTTTGCACTTCTCCCAAAAATAGTACCATTTGCAGGGTCTGCTGCTACTCTGTTTCAAGAATTTTACCCTTAGCTTGGAAGAGGCTCCATTATGAAATGTGGGATCAAAGGGTTGCTGTTGTTGGGAAAAGTCTAATTAAAAAAAAAATCTCTATTAAAAGAGTTTATTAAAACCATGCTGTTGTCACATAGCACACCAAATCTCTGGTATGTCACTTCTGTCACCAACTTCTCACTGCCTGAGCATGCAGTTACTTTTGAGTTATCTTTACTTAATTCAAAGAAAGAAGACATCAGTTGGTGTAATATGGTTCAATGGCTCTTAAACTATGAAGATTCTTAAGATTCTTCCTTTTTTTTTTTTTCCCCTCCTTGGGTTTTTGTTCGGTACAGAAAAAGAGGGACATCTCTTAACCAGATGTGAGCCCTGCAAAAGGCTTAAAGAGGAGAATGTGACAATTTCAGCAACTTATATGATCTGCCATTCACGTAAGAAATAACTGGAAGGAGAAATAGCCGGAAGGAAAACTTACCAGCCCAGTAACCACATGAATCCAAGAATGTAAAGTCTCAAAAGTACAGGAACCTGAAGTCATTGAAGCAAGGATGTGGTGTAAGGTGGATTTTCACTGCTACTGAAGCAGAGGAGAAGTCTCTGTTAGGGAAGTCTATGTATTTGGTAAGATACTCAAGAAAACAAAAAATGGAAAAGACCAGGAGTAGTATCTCTTCCATCTCAGTTTCACCACTGAATATTATTAAGAATCCAGATCCACAGGACCAGGGCATGCACAGCATAGATAATAAATTCAGAGTTCAGACAGAGGCTTTACCTGAAAAGCCAGCCTGTCCCTGGATAGCTTCTCGGTCCCTGCTGGATGGTGGCAGCAGGGGACAGAAATCAACTTGAGGACTTGAACCAATATAATAATTACAGAAGTCAGCACAACTGCTGCACAGATTCTCTCCTTCAATAGTATTTGTCTCATCTCAGTCAAGTGAAGAAAACAATAAAAACGAACCTACCACCCATGAGAGGCTGTCACTGGCTTCTCCGAATTCTCCCAAGGATGTGTCTGGTTGCCACTCAGGTGAAGAGGAAGGCAGAAAAGAATGAGCTCAAGAGCTATTACTCAATAATAAAGGTGCAAAAAATCCCCCATATTATATACTCCTTTTCTATCAGAACAATGCAGTTTTTCACAAGAATCTTAAGACCAAGTAATGGCACATGCCCCCCAAAGTCTCTAAAACTTGATACATTTGCCTACAGTGAAGCAATCCTATGCAATCACAGCTGGGACAAGATAAAAGAATAACAATGCCAAGTTCTCTGGTAGACAAAAATTATAGTGAGTACCACTCCTTTTTTTTTTTTCTCCCTCTAATTAGTGGCAGCATTGCTACCGCTAGGAACGAAGGCAATTCTTATTCATCACATTTCAGTTGTGAGCACCTAACAGCAAAACAATTAGAAGTGACAAAAGGTAGTAAAAATGCTTTCTGCAGAATTAGTACAATGACCCAGTCAACATATCCAGAAAAACAGTTCTGGTTTCACCCGAGAGCATCAATAATCTATACAAAAAGATAACTATAAAATCTTGTACAAATTACTTTTTGTCATTTCAAGATGACATTGATTTTATTTTCCTCATATAAAATGAGACATTTTACTCTGTGCTGATTTAACAGATATCCTTAATATATTCATAACAATAAACCAGCTAAAAAGCTGTTCTAATCTCTAAAAGAATCTTTGTATCATCTCCACATGATATACACTGTAAACAATCACTCATGAAATTAATTTTGTTGGAAGTGATTATATTGCACTTATAATTCTGAGATTCTGACTTTGCTGTCTCATTTGAAATCAAAGATTAGCTTCATTTTTTAATAAAATGGAGCTTTAATTTTCTACTGAAAATAAGTAAGCATGCAAGCAATAGAATACAAAGTATTTAAAATATCAGAAAAAGGGCAAGTGTTTGGTTATGAAACTGAGTAAGGAACAATTCCCAGACCAACCACAGGAAAATAATACATTGTAAACATTCTGCTGGCTCAAAGGTGTTGCAGATGGGGCAGAAAGTGCAGTCTAGTTGAGCACCCAAGAGGTAAAGAGAATCTGTTCAAGTGTTCTGTACGTCAGTGAGCTTCCATGCAGCAATGGCACACATAATAGACTGCATGTAAAGACAGAGTACCAAAACAAAGTAAATCAGTGAACTAATACTGACCTCCTAGAAACAGCCAATTGTGGCAAGTTCACTGCAACCTTCAAACACAAACTTTCCAGGGCACTTCGTAACACAGCATGAAAACCATTAGCCTCACTGCAAATAAAGTACAGAACTAGATTCTCTGTAGCTTATGTGGACTGCACGCCAGTAGCAGTCTGAATACTACCCTCAGCCAAAAGCTTCCTGGCAAGATATCATCACGCAGGATGTCACCTTGCTTTTGCTTTGTTTGCAAGAGTGAGCCCTCCTCCATG
The DNA here is from genome assembly GCA_013400475.1 of Tricholaema leucomelas. NCBI lineage: Eukaryota > Metazoa > Chordata > Aves > Piciformes > Lybiidae > Tricholaema lacrymosa > Tricholaema leucomelas. The sequence goes on from WAAF01015012.1 coordinate 99,289, forward strand.
CACTTGAGGAAGAAAACCAGGTAGTGGGAAAAAAAAAAAAAGAAAAACAATATCCTTATGCAGAAAAATAAATCTTCAGCCAGTGTGAAGAGGTCACAGACACTTAATATTCAATCAAAGGCTGTTTTCTCAACTCAGTTCTTTAAGTATTTCTCTATCCAACCCATTATCTTTAGGTAACACATCATCTTTGGAGTCCCTGAGATTACTACATCTCCATATAACCACCCTGGACAAATAAGAGAAGCTTTCTTAGCATACAGATAAACAAGATGAAAGTCAATAGATAGCACCCTGAGTTGCAAGTGAAACAACTGGAATGGGCAGCCTGTTCCTTAACAGCCAAGACATGCAGAAGAAAGTATAGAGGAGGTATTGGCAGAGGAAGCAAAAAAAAACTGAGTCATCTCCACAGAGCCTTTCTCTGTTATCAGAGCAGTGAAGAAAGAGAGAGCAGTCAGAAGGAAAAACTCCCTGAGAAAGGCCCTGAAGAAATAGGGTCACCTAGATGAACTGTAGAAGAATAATGCAAAAGCAGAGACAAGTTCTTGTTCCAAGAGTGCCCCAGAGGGTAAGCACTCTTGCAATGACTAATAACTGTCAGTGATCACTGACTTGTGCTCTGGATATAAACCAGGAATATAGATAATTTTCCCTCTGAATGTACAGGGAAAAATTACAAAGAGGAAAAATACAAAGTCATAATCAAATCAGAGAATACTTTCTGTAGTCAAGAATGAAATACTGGCTTCAGAAACAAAACATCTGTCTGTCTTGTATCTTAAATAGGGTTAATCACTAAAACGAGGTGCTTGTTAAATTTTCAGTTTGAAACATTTTATTTCCCAGTATATTGCTAAGTAATTTTGCAGTCAAAGCAAAAAGAAATACCAGGGATGAGTATGGAATATTTAAAACTAGAAAACGTTTGCCAAAGCCATCTGAATTTCTATAAAAGCATCAATAAATATGTAAAAATATGGTCTCACAAAATTCATTAGAATCTGAAATGCCAGATTGTCTTCACAGTGGCCACAGTATGAAAATGGACAGATTTCAAAAAACTAATTGTGACTTTGCCAAAAGATGGCTTAATGCGGTGATAAAACATCTCCAATTCTGCAATCTCCTGTTCTCTCAGGTATTCAGCAGTCAGTAAGCAATTCACATTAGAAAAAAAATGCTACCTGGTGACAACTTCACTCTTATGGATTTGTGCTATATCTCAGTAGATTCTTGGGAAAATGAAGGGGATAAAAAGCTGAATAGAAATAGACACTCTATAAAAACTACCTGTAAAGTATCCTAAGTCTGGAAAATATTTGTGGTGTTGTACAGGCTACTGCTGATGAAAGAAAAAAAAAAAAAAGAGCAACGTAACCATTTCATTAATATGAACAATGCACTTGTTCCCAGCCATTTAGAATGATCTGACATTCCAAATGTTTATAAAAATTGGGTAATAAAAGAATTAAGTCAGTACCCTTAAGTACAATAAATAACGGTGTTTATTATGGTCGGGGTTGACCACGAGTGTTTGTTCCATATCTGCTTGGGATATTTGTAAAACCAGTTCTGAATCCTTGAGTTGCTCCCATTCCTGGTATTCCAAATCCTTGATTAAGTGCATTGCTGTAGGGTGTGGATCCATGATTGAACCCCAATCCATAGGGCCTCGTTTGAGTGTTTAAAAGGATGACTGGACTCACGTTTTTGCCTGGTGTATCAAAAGCAAATTCCGGTGGGGGGCTGCTGGGCTTAGCTGGAGTGGATGTAGCAGGGTTCAAACTATCAGCAGCTTTCAAAGGCGGCATTGGAATAATATGGTGTTCCGAGAGGTTCAGAATGTTGTTTGCAATAGGCACTGATGATAAGGTAGGTCTGATCCAGTCATCTTTGAAAATCTGAACAGTCAAGGTAGAGACCAACGTGTACAGTCTGTTAGTGACGTGGGCAAGTACCATTTGTTCATTTGCATCCCTCCGAATTCGAACGTGGACTGATCCAGCCTGGAATGTAATAAAAATGAGCTGGCTGTTAACAGTTATTTCAAGAGAGGTTCTCCATATGCAGCCAAGAAGAGGCAAGTTATCCTGCAGAGAATACCTTTTGCAGCAGTTCCTGAGTAATCTGAGAAACTTATTAAATGTTTCTGTAATTAGGATACATTTTGATCTTTGCTAATGCACTGACCTCTTACGAAGATATTAAGATCATTGTACAGGAAAATCAAAGTCTTAAAACCATACTAAAAAATAAAAGATGCGATCACAGAAAAGGAAAGACAATGACTAGGAAAAAAACACGTCCCAAAAGAGCAAAGTGCAGCAAATTCTGTATGCCAAACCTTGGCACACATGTCACTGCTGTGCTACTGGACAAGGCAAGAGGACAACAGGCATGGCAGACATGGTCAAATCGGGACCATTAGCATAAGCAGAGGCAATGCCCCTTGTAGAACTCAAGTCTCTCCTGTAAGTGCATGTACTACAGGCTGCCTGTGGCCAGTAGTATGAGGGAGGTTATTCTTCCCCTGTACTCAACACTGGTCAGGCCACACCCTGTAGACTGTGTCCAGTTCTGGGCTCCTCAATTCAAGAGAGATGCTGAGGTGCTGGAACGTGTCCAGAGAAGGGCAACAATGCTAGTGAAGGGCCTGGAACACAAACCCTATGAGGAGAGGCTGAGGGAGCTGGGGTTGTTTAGCCTGGAGAAAAGGAGGCTCAGGGGTGCTCTCATTGCTGTCTACAACTACCTGAAGGGAGGCTGTAGCCAGGTGGGGGTTGGTCTCTTCTGCCAGACAACCAGCAACAGAACAAGGGGACACAGCCTCAAGTTGTGCCGGGGGAAGCATAGGCTGGATGTTAGGAGGAAGTCGTTGGCAGAGAGAGTGATTGGCATTGGAATGGGCTGCCCAGGGAGGTGGTGGAGTCACCGTCCCTGGAGGTGTTCAAAAAAAGCCTGGATGAGGCACTTAGTGCCATGGTCTAGTTGACTGGCTAGGGCTGGGTGCTAGGTTGGACTGGATGATCTTGGAGGTCTCTTCCAACCTGGTGGATTCTATTCTATTCTCAGTAGCACTACCTCATTTCCCTTGAACTACTGCTGCAGGAAAGAACAGGACACATAATTGAACCCCTCGTGTTTTTTTCAATTAATATTTAATAAAGAACATGGTTCAAAGCTTGTGCTGTGTAAGCCATTTCTGTATCAGATGGTGCAGCTGGAAAGATAGCCAGGTCTTAGGAAGTTTCTGCTATTATCTGGAACACGCATGGGAATAGGTAAATATGCCTACAAAGGTTTTGTAAATATCTGTGATCAATCCAGCCATGCTGTCACCTAGTATTTCGGGTGGCAGAAGAGCAAGCTAAAAGTTGCTTTGATAGCAGGAAGTCAGAGCTGCTCCTCTTTTCTCCCCCCTTTTTTAAGATGAGCATCATAGTGGAAGAATTCAGAAGAAAAAAAATCAAAGAGTCTTTGATTTTCCATTTGTCACAACATAGCTGCCTCAGCTTAGGAATTCTGTGTGGCTATTCTGTGTCACAAAAAGCCACTCCATTTATTTTCCAGCTTACAGAATATCAGATGTGTGGTTCGTTTTTTTCCACCCCCTCTTCCAGAAATGCTGAAAATATACAGCTCTACTGTACACCTTTGCTACCTAAAGGTTTACAGTTTTCTTCTTCACCCCCTTGAAACATTTACACTAATATACCATTTGAAACATATCTTCACTATTGTTTGGGGTTTTCTTCACTTCTAAAATACACAAGGAATTCTACAGTTGCAAAGTGCATGCTTTAATTCAGAGCTGCAACTCTTGCCAATAGCATTAAGCAATAAGATATCACAAAATATAATATATCACAAAAGAAGAGAACATTTGTAATAAGTCACAAGGACAAAGTATTGACTCAAAACGGTTTCAGGTTTCAAAAGTATCTTTAAATACAATAACTGACAACTCCATTTTTTTAAAGGCTAAAAAGACAATAAAGACCTAACTTACCAAAGTGCCAAAACCTAATGTCCAGAAATGCTCATTTCGAACTTCCAAGACACCATCCAAAGTTGAAACCTGGTTTGACATGAACATCCAGAAATATGAAAACAAATGAGAACTGTTTCAAGTAGTTTTAGGAATGTACTTTCACATATAGCTGGATAATACAGTGGTTTCAGTTGCAAAACACAAGTTTTCACATGCAGAACGGAAGAGGACGGCTCAGGATGCCACTAATGCTTATCTACTGTACTTTTACTACCCTTACACATATAAATCCATCAAAAATATGGATTTAAGTAACTCATTTCAAGTAACTCTTGCTACCAAATCACAGGATTTTCTCAACCTGATATGCTCTAAGTTAACAGCTGCCTGCACTCCTTTTCCTCAGCCCCCACTTGTATTTGTAAAAATACTTCAATGGTAGCTCAGGGTTGATTAATCCACACAAGAGCCTCCATTATTTTATCAGATTTGTTCCAAATACCTGAATGACACTATTCATCTGAGACAACAACATCCATATCTCCCACATGCAGCTACAAAACACTATTATTAAAAAAATATTTAGTAATTTGCTTGGACTACTCACAAAAACTCTTCATAGTTCTGAGTGTTTATTTAATGTTACATGTGCACACTAACTTACCTCTCTAAGAAGTTTATCTAACTGGCCAATCACATGAGGTGGGGTTGTCTTGAAGAAAAAGAAGATTGGGGGGGGAAGAAAGAAGAAAAAAAAGTTAGAATAAAGATTAACTGTCCCTATTTAAGTAGGAACCTTTAAGTCTAGTCTATCTACACAAGAGATCAGTGGCACTAAACAATAAATTCTCATGATTTCAGGATGCTCTTAAAATTCTTTTAGCTCATCACAAATTCCCCTGGGAACAATTCCTATTCGAATGCTTAAAACTTTTTCTTCAAATAGGGACAATTAACAAAATGGAATCATAGAATCAACCAAGTTGGAAGAGACCTCCAAGATTATCCAGTCCAACCTAGCACCCAGCCCTAGCCAGTCAACTACACCATGGCACTAAGTGCCTCATCCAGTATTTTCTTCAACACCTCCAGGGACAGTGACTCCACCACCTCCCTGGGCAGCCCTTTCCATTGGCAAATCACTCTCTCTGGCAAGAACTTCCTCCTAACATCCAGCCTATTCCTTTGCTGGCACAACTTGAGACTGTGTGCCCTTGTTCTATCGCTGATTGTCTGTCAGAAGAGACCAACCCCCACCTGGCTACAACCTCTTTCGTGACAATGCCTTACCTGAAGTAGTACTTTACCACTGTAGACACTCATGGGATACATGGTACCAAACGTCATCAAAGCAATTGCTATAGCAGAGGCTGTGTCTACAGCAAAATAATTGCTAGAGAAAAAGAGCAGTTTTAAAGAAAAAACAAGTATTTGATTTTTGGAAAAGCTTCACCATTTTATTTCTTTTTTATTTTTAAAAATTACATATGCTTACAGAATATTACCACACACTCATCTCATTTGAACTACATGATAAATATATTCATGGAGTTGCAATCCTATTCCTACAAAATACAGTTTTTGCCAAGATCATTCCTTTCATGTAAAAACCAACATTTCTATAGAACAGACACAAAGAGAGTTCCATTCTTTAAACAACCAATACCTACTTGATTTCAATCAGCATGTATGTAATGCAAAGAGCTAGAGCTCCAGCAATATCAATCAAGACAAAAGGGTTCATCCGTGGCAGGAAGATGCTACTCAGTCCTGGGATGATTCCACAAATACTGTAACAAAACAGAAAGAGCAGCTGTCAGCTGAGCTGTTCATCACTACTTAAACACCCAAAAAGAGTAGCACCCACTGCTTCAGCATCTCACTTGAAATGCTCCTCCTGGTCATAGCAAACTATGGCTCTGAGGATGGTAACGGTCTTCTAATTCTAAAAGTTTTGTAATAGTCTGATGCCAGCAAAAACTAATTGAGTTTAAATATACTTCACATTCTCTCTCATACCTGAAACAAGTATTTACCTCTTGCATCTTAAATACGCTTTAAGTCTATCTTCCCATGTACAAAACACTACACTAATCCTAACACAGCTTTTCTACATGCTGAATACTTAACTTGCACTACTTTCTTTTTTTCCAGTAACACAGCTAGTAACAGAAGTACTTCACAGGTTCAGATACTGCTATTACATATATGTATATCTCAAGGTATTTGCATATCACTAGTGTTCAATCTACCCATCACTTTGACATGCAGAAGTGTTCTAAAACCAAAGCAAATTAATTATTGAAAGAAGGAGGAGATCAGCTAGATGAAAAAGGAGACCAAATGATCCATGAAAGAACACTGTGAAAAGTCAGTTGTTCATAGCTATCTCCTATCAGTGGAAACATGAGTTTCTGTACTTTCCAGTGAACACAAGTGCCTGTCATGTACTGAAAAATTTAAAAGGAAAACACAACATGAAATGTTTTGTTGTTCTGTTTAGAGACAACTTATGTTTAGACATCATGTGTGCTTCTGTAGCAGTTCAATGAAAAATTATATACAGGTGCAGATATTTTGTAATCAGCACTGCTTCACAGAATACATCTGAAAGAGCTCTATAAATACTGACCAAATGTAGTAATTGTCTCTGTTCTAATTTAAATTCCCAGAGACTCAAATAAATTTGATAGAACCAAATAACAATTTATAGAGTGCCCTTCCCTCTTCCCCCTTCTTTCCCAAAAGGAAGGAGTTAGATGTAGAGAGAGGAAAAGGTAAGCACACCCAAAGAAAGAATCTCACTCTGATCTGGAAGTTAAAAAGAAGGCCAGTTTAACAATAAATTAAAAAGGTATCTGAGGTGGGGAAGTTACAAAGGTATAGGGAAGGGAAAACAAATACAAAATGTGTAAATACAGCCAGATTTTGATGGCAATGGGTTGGTCTGCCTCGTGAGTGATGGCCACGTGGTAAAACAAAGAGAACCAGGAACAGGATGGTGATGCTGGCAAGCAGGGAGGCAGGGAGTGCAGAAAGAGAGAAAGAGAGAACAGCAAGTCTCCCTGCTTTTATGGATCTTTAGACAAGCAGGAGGAGTGGGCTAACCATCACCTGGTGGTGTTCAGACCCACCCCTGGGGAGGGAACAAGACCATCTGGGGTCAGGTTCAGGGTCACTCCCCCTGGAGGCTTAACCCTGTACAATAATTTCTTATGAAATTGGTGGCATAATTGTCTACAGCTTATTTGAAAACCCAGTAGTAATTCTAGACTCCATCTGAGACCCCTTCAAGTTACCCATTCAGGTCTTTCCCTGTAATACTGTTACCAACTCCATACAGAAAAGTTCTGCTAGTGTTTGTGATTGCTATACATGGTTTGGTTTGGTTGGGTTGGGTTTTGTTTGCTTGTTGTTTGGGGGGTGAGAGGGTGATAGTGTTCGGTTGGTTTTTCACACTGAAACTCCAAGTACTTGAGCAACCCAACTGTTAGTCTTCCAAAGCTGTTTTGCAGAATTTGGGTCTGATGATGTAATAACTTACACCCATATAAGGTAAATTCTTCTGTTTAACAAGCCAGGATTGTCTGCTTTCCTTGACTGTATTCAAAGATCACAACAGAAGCTGGGCTTTGCAACATACTTCATATGCTATATGGGTTTTGCAACATACTTTGTATGCTACACAATATGGTTTACCATTTTCATACCAACAGCATCAGTACCTGGAAGAACATCTAAGGCTCAAAATAATAATTTCTGACATTTAACAAAATTATTTGCTAACAACTTTGTCTTCCAGTCAGATACCAAATAAAAGCAGTAGAATTGACAGACAAAATGAAGAAGCAATACTGCTTCTGCCCCTAAAGACACCTCCCAGTTTCCTACTGCGCAGATAAGAAGTTTCCATAGCTGTGTTTCAGTGAGTAAACCGTTTCACATATCCCATTTAAACTGCAACCATCATAGTTGTTTGCCCACTCCAAGCATAAGAAAATACTAAGCACTACGCAATATATCACTCAGGTAACAACTGTTGAGAAAAGCAGTTCAAGTCTATACAGGAAAAAACTATTTTCCCCTCACCTCATCCAAGCAGAATTCCACAGAATGTACTGAACACTTTCAAAGGGAAAGTTATGCAGAAAGCTGTATTTCTATTACATTGATGTGTCTGGGAAATATGAGAGACGGTGTTTGCTCTTGACCTACAGGAGGTAAAGCTATTTTAAAAGCCCTAATACACAACAATATTTGTGCCTCAATACCCATCCAAATCATTATACACAAAACCCCAATACTGCCTTCCAGAAATAAACAGTTTTGAAAAGCATAAAGCTTTACCTTCTACTAAGATCTGCAACATGCTCCTGAAGCCAGCTTGTGCTGGCAGCTGCAAAAGAACAAAGGTAATGAAATTGTATGAGCAAAGGTATCCTTTTTAAAGTACACTTGAAGTTCTACTCTAAGGGAAAAACTCAATACATGAATAACCTGTGTCTCAACAGATTCACTGCAACTTGAAAGAAACCCAGTTCGTAAAATGTCCATCTCATGATAACCTGAACTGATTAAACAGAAGTGTAATTGAAGATTACGTTACACAGAAGATCATTTTGATGGTTATAAAGTATATTAACTATAAACAATTTACAGTTAGCAGGAATTACTGCAGACCTGCTTCATAATGAAGTCATCCCAGATAAAAAGCTATTAAAACCCACACAGATTTAATCTCTTAATATATCCATAACATGTCTTCAAAATTTCAGTGTCTTTTGGATGACCTTCACTGGTTGAATCCAAAAGACTGAAAATAGAGGGTACTTCAGCCATAAAATTACACTCAGTTTATCCTAACAATCACTACACACGATCTAGAGAATCCTTATAAGCAAACTAAGTTGAATTTCAGGCGGCAATTCTAAACCACATAAAGTCATGTTAGCGGAGACAACAGTAACATATAGTTAATAAAACTACCAGCAAAGTTATACCTTGATAAAAACCAGAAGTATTAAAGTCTTTTCCCAGTACCTGTTACAAATGAACTTATCACATACCTTCAGAGACATAAGCAAAAGGCTTATTCCTAACGGAAAGCATTGTAAATAAGTTGAAAAAGAGAGCCACGAAGGTACCAACCAGCAGCCGCCCCCTAGGGAGAGGAAGAAAAAGAGTATCGGAATTTCTCATCACTGCAACACATGACAGCAAACTAATTACTAGCAACAATGCCAAAATACTTTGGTATCTTTCACTGAGACTGAAAATGAGTAAGGTAAACTAGTGTAATGGTTAATAACTGTCAGTGTATTATCATAGCAGCCTTCCAGTACCTGAAAGGGGGCCTAAAACAAGGCTGGAGAGGGACTGTTTATAAAAGCTCATAAGTGATACGACAAGGAACAATGGCTTTAAACTAGAGAAGAGTGGATTTAGATTGGATGGTAGGAACAAATTCTTTACCATGAGGGTGGTGGAATGCTGTAACAGGTTGCCCAGGGAGGTGGTTGAGGCCCCAACCCTGGTCAGGCTCAACAAGGCTCTGAGCAGCCTCAACTAATGGAGTATGTCCCTGCTCTCTACAGCAGGGTTGGACTAGCTGGCTTTTGGAGGTCCCTTCCAACCCGAGCTACTCTATGATTTTAAGGGTTATATGAGATCACAAAATTTGTTACATCAGTGTTATCACACTAGGCTGAGCTAAAAAAAAAAAAGCTTAGTTGCATATGAATTATGCTCCTACCCCTTCCTAGAATGTCACCAGTGACTTCACATCACTGTCTTTTGTCCCATGAGACCTTCTTTTCCTTTCCCTATATTTAGTTTTCAACATCTTCAGTCCCCTAGTCACCACAACATCCTTGCCCCTCCATATATTAGGCCTCTTAAGAGGTCTCCATAAGCAATGAAAGCATCTAAGCTAGCAAACCAGCCATGCAAAGTCAGATTGTTGTGTAAGAGAGCACATGGATTGTACTTCAATTGTACCTTTAAAAACCACTTTGCAATGCAGTTTGCATACAGTTTGAATTAAAGGCCAAGGGACCAGAACCAATCTGATGTGGAATGTACTTGCAAAATTAATGCATGCTAGATTAAGAACAGAAACACAAAAGGACACTGAAAAAACTTAATCATTTCACATGTGAAAATAATTTCTTACGTGTGTATCTCAGGTTGCTCCAGAAACCGCTCTGCACTACAAAAAGAATTGAAAATTTGACTTATATTCATACAATAAAAGCTTGACACATGAAGTATTAGCTTAGTTCTGAAGAGTTAGCTGCCTTCATAAACAAAACTTGACAGATGTGATACTGCAAAAAGCCCCAAATGGTTTATATAAGCACAGCAGCTTTTGTAAAGGAAGAAAGCATTTAATATTGAAATGCAGCAGCGTGCGACTTTGATTTTCCAACTGTTTCCAAACTGTGCCACCGAAGTGCCAGCTCCCATGAATGCTGCCTATGCAGGAAAGATACTTGTAAAGAAGTGTGCCAAAACACATTGTTGCTGCCACCAGTGGTGTTTGAAACCACAAGAATCGAAGTCTGAACTCCCTGACTTACAGTCCCTCACTAATTAAGGCCAAATAAAGTAGACGTTGGAATCTGTGGTGGAGATAGGAATCTCCTTTTTACCAACCAGTAAAACAAGAAATGAGCTTCAGTTGTAAGAGAAAAATCTATAGTAAGTTTTGGGAATTTACTAAAATTCATGTTTGAAAACTTAGAAGCTTTGACAGTGCATTGTCATTAAAACTCATTCTAGTGTATCGTCAGTACAACAGATCACACTATACCATAAAATTGACAAGTTGTTAACATAGCCCCTTACAGAGAAAGCAGAGCCCTTAAATAGAAATATGGAAGGTAGACTGTCCTAGTCTTAAGATAAAACAATTTTTTCAGGCTAAACACCTGAAATACAAATGCTTCCAAGCAGGGATGATATGCCAAATTAGTAAGTGAGAAAGTTTTCAGGGACTGATGTAATTGACAATTTAAACAGACTCTTAATGTACTACGAAGTTGCTTTACGTCCTGTAGAAACTGAAGTAAAAGAAATCAAACAAAACCAAACAAACCAACAACAAAAATAAACCAATGTACACATCCCTACCTTTCTTTCAGTATAAAAAGAGCACCAAGCTGTGCCAGAACCGTAGATGCAAACACAGCTAGAACTTCAAACCTTTCAAACCTAAAATTTGAGAATGAAGTTTAGAACATAGAACAACGCATCAAGTGCATTCTGATCTGTATAGAAACCAGCAGGACAGACCTACTATTTCCAGATCTTTCAAGAGCCAGTAGATGGGAAGAAAGTGGAAGTTTAATGGCAGGCATTACTTTCAATTTCTTTTAAACCAACATTCCACATACCACAAACAGTTTTAAGTGTTTCTTAGTTCTTTTTCCTCTCTCCCCACCTTTTCTCTCCTCCCCTATTCTGTAACTGTTTATTAAAGCATCAGTCTTGAGCCTCCTTATTTTAGGTTCTTTTACACACAGATTATTAGTCATGACTGTTAAGGGATACAGGCAATGACAGTATCAGAGGCTAGATCTTGTTAATAGTACTTACCCAAATGAATAGACTGGGCTGGGTTTTTTCATCATTACCCAGTAGCTTATTAGACATGTTATCAAACTGAAAAAAACAAAGGGGTACAATTATACTATGATAAATAACTTCAGCATTTAGAAACTGAATAACCTGCAAATATACACTTCAGACATCAGAACTGAGACATGAACTCAACACTTCCATCACAACGACGGTTCCAGTGAACCCAGAAAAGGATGTGCTTGGGCATAAAACTGAGACTGTATACTGATATCTCAGCTGTTCCCATAAAAAAGGCAGCAGATAATTTTACTGGGATGGTAGTCATTCTAATTTCTTACCCAAGGAGAGCCTAATGCTGCACTTATGACATGCTATGTTTCCAAAGGCTACCACCAACCTTCTATATAGAACCTCACTCAATGCAGTGCATTTTTCCAGTGGGGCCCTGACACAAACCAGCACAACTAGTATTTAATCTGCATGTGCTCCATTGATTTCTCTGAAAGGGACCTTTCAGAGACCAGTTACTTCACAATCTCACTAACAGGCAAAGGTGGTTTGAGACAATCCTTTTAACTGTGTGGTATCACACATAACATCACACAAAGTAACGAGAAGTACACAGCAAAAGCCTATGAGAATATTAAACCAGACACACAGAAAATGCTCTTCTTACACATACTCTATGTAACCTGAGCAAGGTCACGTAATAAGAAGAAACATGATAAGCAAGGCGACAGGACTGTCACATTTGTGTTGCCATTCCCTTTGTATTCCAGTGAAAAAGTGAAGAAAGCTCTCCACTATATTCTTATTTTAGAGATATACCATGAATTAGATTTGACAATCCAGAGTAAGTTTCAGGCGACCCAAGTACTGCCTTCTACAGTGCAAGTTGTCCACATACATGGCTAAAACCAGATACACTCTTTTTGGCTGCATTCACCTACAGAAAGTTTAATCTTATTGGCCATTCACTGACGGCCACAGGTCTCTCTTGCTATTTTTCCTTTTTAAGTTTTAATTTCATACTGAATCCCTGAAATCTCAATTGTTTTATCCCCATGGCACTAGCCTAACATTTACTACAGTAAGATTTATTTCCTTTGTCTTTTTTACTTTTACTGATCCCTCTGGACAATTTCCTTTTATTGGATCCCAGCAGAATTCAGTGGCATCTGTGCCTTTATGCAGCCCTTTCTTAACTAATAAATATGTTCAATCAGACTGGATTAAGAACTCATCTCCGCAGATGCTGAACAATCACATCCTCACAACCTGGTCCACATCTGTGTGGAGTAAAAAGCAAAGGCAGAGGAAGTCCTACCACTCATACATCATACAGCAAATTCATATATTCAGTAAGACTATTATAAATTCCTAGGAAGATGACAAAACTGAAAGAATGAGAAACTGACTTTTGCAGCAGAATTACTGAGCACTGTACCGCAAATCAAAACTCTTGAAAGAGATCACCATGAGTTAGAATAATCTTCTAATCCATACCCTAATTAACCTAATACATGAGTGACAGAATATTCCATCTGCTCTTAAAACCATCAAGAAAACGAATCTATACCAACACAAAATGTAACACCAAAACCTTCCCCAAAGTGGAAAAGGTGTTCAGAGTCCAGATGAGAAAACTCAGTAAACACAAAATTCTAAGAGAAGCATGAGACTCATTAAAATCATATTATATCTCTAATGCAGTCACAGATCCAAGTACTTTTGTGTGTACATCAATCATTGATTTTCTTTTCTGCAAGTTTGCTGCTGTTATGTAGGTTTGACCATCAGTCAGACAAGCTACAACATGTAGCTGGCAAAACACTGCAGAGAGCTAGTGAGATGGCAAGGAAGGTAATGCAGGATAATAATTTTCAAACATATGGGTTTTTTCAACCACTGTTATCAATGTGCATCTCATGTCTTACTATCAATTAATACCATTTTGATAGGGAATACAAAAAACACTAAACATATCTGATGGCCTTACTGGAAGTCTGTATAGGATCGACCTCTTCAAATATTTTGAATTAGAAACATGATTACACACTCATTTCCTGAGGCTAAAACTGAGGGATACTTCAGAACCAATAAAATTTGGGGTAAGATATAAAATGGAGGTAAGATACTAAATGTTGGGGTATGATGCTAAATTTTGGGGTATGATATAAAATGGAGATAAGGTGCTAAATGTTGGGGTAGGATGCCAAATGTTTGGCTAAGATATAAAATGGAGATAAGATGCTAAATGTTGGGATGGGATGGGATATAAAATGGAGATAAGATGCTAAATGTTGGGGTAGGATGCTAAATGTTGGGGTGGGATATAAAATGGAGATACGATGCTAAATTTTGGGGTAGGATGTTTAATTTTGTGGTAAGATATAAAATGGAGGCAAGATGCTAAATTTTGGGGTGAGATGCTAAATTGACGTAAGATGTAAACTGATGTAAGATGTGTCCCTGCCCATGGCAGGGGGGGTTGGAATTAGATGATCCTTACATCCCTTCCAGCCCTGACTGATTCTATGATACATTGACTGTGGCATCACACAAATGTTGAGTGAACAATGCTGGATTCTGCTTCACATTGTTATGAGCTGCATAAAGAAATCCACAACCAAACCATTTCATTACTAGTCATTCTCAATACAGCTGTGGTGTTTCTCATTATCTATTTATTGTGATTTACAATTTCATAATAATTTAGTATATTGATTCAGTGTTTCTACACTGACAACTCTAAAGAGTTTATCAATAAATTTTACATGTATGGAAATATACAAAGACAGGTAAAAATGAACAGCAAGACAAAACAGGGGGGAAAACTCACCTGAAAAGGTCAAAGATTGTCAAATATGTGTAAGCAGTTAAAGCTGTACAAAAAGAAGGAAAATATTAAAACTAAGTCACTCTTGTGCAGCTCTTCACCATCTCCTATCTGCATAAACTATCTCTGCTGGTGGAGCAAGGATGTCTACTATATGCATATATAACATGAATCTTCTGAACACATCAAGGCACTCAACATCCTAAATAGGTTGATTACAGCAATCCTATTCCTAATAAAGCATGCAATAATGCACAGATACAAAAGGTATTAAGCCTGTGACTAAGAATTTAAATATAAAATATGGCAAAAGACCTTCCATTAACACATCATCTGCCAAAGCAGATCCATTATTGCACTAAGTAGGTTCAACAGAATTTGCTACTTGTCTTGCTTCTCCAACTCATTTTAAAACTGCAAGAAAACCTGTGTCCCCTTAAAAATGTAAGGCACCACACTTTGAGTACACATGATGGGAAGCATCTTAGAGCCACTATATGGAAGTGTAAGACATACAAAAGTATTGACAAGGGCCATTCCCAGAATTGGAAAATTCTTTTGCCACACTACAGGCATCTTCACAACTGCAAGTAGGGTTCTCTACATGTCATCGGTACTATTGACATAAGGAATAGGTTTGACAACCAGCTTAGAAGTCTGCTTTTGTTCAATCTTGAAGAAGGTACTACAAGAAGAAAATGATCATCAGAACTGAAAAGCCTTTCAAATTTTGAAGCATTTTTACTCACCTGCACTTGCCTATGAGAAATGCCTCCAAATCGACTATATCAAGCCAAAAGGAAGCACTTTCCAAACCTGGCTGCACAGCCACTTAACTCCATTCACTATGTGCTGAACTCTGCTCACCGAGTATATTGAAACTTCACAAGCTAATAAACACATGGGAGCTGGCTGTGGTTTCAGTACTTAAGAGCCACCTACCTATGCTGTTTGTAGAGCTGCACCACATTAGCAGGAAGCCAATACATATTAGATTTATAGCACCAAACAGCAAGATCTTCCAGGACTGTTGAGGAAAATAAATATTTTACATCTTCCAAATTTTGCAAGAGAAAATGGCACTTCTAGTTTTTACAAACAATCTTAGAGTACTCCATCATGCCATCTGAACAGGTTTCTCCGCCCTCCCAGAAGCTTACAATTCATTTTTACACATTTTGTCACAACCCATTTATAAACAGTGCTTGTGCAATACACTTAAAATACCTTTTTGGTCTAAAAGTCACCCCTGGATAATATTTGCATTCCATTACAGCACACACCATCTGACTTTTGGAGATAAGTAACTTCGTATTAGTAGTTTCTTTACTTTGTTCTGGAACTTACAGCCCAAAAGCATCTGTGCATATTCAGTTTAAAGTTCTACTGAACTCATTAAGTGTAAGTATAGCTCTGGAGAACACCAGTTTCTAGAGACAATGCACAGGGACGAATCCAGCCTCACACCTGGATTTTTCTTTTAAGCAGAGCTAGACATTTTCAAAGAAGAAGACACAAAACATACTCAAGCTAATATATTTTAACTTATCACAACTACTATTTTATTGTTATTCATTCATTAAAAGAAATACTTACCCTCCTATCTGCTGCAACCAGCCTAAATTCATGTGTTAATTTTCCAATCAGTGATCTCTGTGATTTGCGGAACAGGTGTATTGTCCCCTTAAAAAAAATAAATTGAATACTTTAATTAAACATTTTCCTTAAACATAGTTTAAATCAACAAAAATGAGATCTTAATTTATAAATTATTTTCACCACTACATCAGACTCAGAATGAAATTTTTAACTAGAAATAAGCCATAAATTCAACAATATTTTTTGTAACCATTTATCATGATTATTATATTAGAAAACGATGAAGGATTTAGAATCAACCTTCATTTAGATATAATCTAGAATTCAGGTTTCTTGGAAAACATACCAAAATACTATTTAAAAGTGTTTTCTTACCTACATTTAAGTAAAACTACAGGTGTTCTGAAAACACAACCATTTTTCTGTAATCAAATACACTTTCCACCCAAATCCAAATGCCTTATTAAACAGGAAAATACTGTTTACATCTATAAATAAGAGTCCCTCACAGAACTAAAAACGTTACTGGTATCATCTGCAATGGGGACACAAGGCCAGTAAAATGAGACACACAAACAACTGCAGGCACGTCTCAACCTAAATGCACACAGTGGATTCAGTCCCTGCAGGTGTTCCCTCTCCTAACTTCCAGTGACACGCAAGTAAGTTCTTCCCTAGGGTGGAGAGGAGAGCACAGTGGAGATGGGAAGTGAAGGTGTGCTACACGGCTTTCCTGAAAGTGTGACTGGGAAAAGCCTATGACAAAATTCCACCTGCTCCCCCTCCTCAGGGGGCACAAGCTTCTAGTTAGTTGTTTTCCACTCTATTTCCCCACAAATAACCCTTCCACTTGAAAAGTCCTTCTCATCAACAATAGAAATTTGTGAGCCTGTAACAAATAGTCTCTCACATGCATTAATTTTGAGCTGGATGAAATAACTTTTGATTGTAAGCTATCACGTGTAAATGTCGGCAGAAGACAAAAAAATATACTAACGGGCTGGTCATTGGTCATCAAAACACACAATTTAGGGACTCACCTGTCAACACAGCTATATTTCATATTATCTGCAGAAATACACATATGCTTTGGTGCCATGAGTTAAAAAAGCAGTACTAAAATCTCAAGTTTAGCTCATCTGGGGCAAAAAGTTGTCACTCACTATTTTCATTTACTAGCAAATCATTACACGGTGTGCTGTTTTCAGTTGTTGGGTTTTTTTTTCCCCCAGTAGAGGCATACAAAAAGACAGAATGCTTTGGGAAGCTTTTCTAACAGGCAATGGACTGCCTGTTAAGGAAGGCTGCTCCATCACTGTAGAACCTATTGTTTTCCCACGCTGTTAACACTACCTCCACTGCCAAACTGAATTGTGCCACACCTCTCTGCTTACTAAAGGATGTCGTGCATCAAAGCTATGTATTCTGAAACACAGAGGACCTCACGCAAATCCACACTAGCCACAGCTCATTCCCAGAAGCAAGCTCTAGTTCAGTACATACTGCACTCTGGCACTAAAGCTTCCCTAACTCATAAACTTCTTGCCAGCACAATGGTGAGAACCACCTCTGTGCTGAGCCGGAGGGCAGCTGCCCAATCCTTCAGGCATCGAAGGTGCCCACGCGATGCTAGAAGAGCTGCACAAGAAGCATTTCTACAGTAAGTGCAAGTGGCTGCTCCAGCAGCGCCAACAGGTGACAGTACCTGTGTCAATACATCTGCGCTCAGCGCAAGGAGCAAGCGGTTAGGCACCCAACTGAACATGCATACACAACAGTAATTACCACAAGAATGACCTTCCTTCATTAGGAAGCAAGCCATGCAGAGCAGGAGTAACTGTGCTTTCAGGGACGCACCGGGGCACGGGCAATACAGCCGCTTTGTCCTGATGCGGATTTCAGATCCCTGACCGATTTGATGTTGAACGAAAACTTTGAGGATGGGGCTCAAACCACATCCCAGCTATATACCTGGACACAATCCACTCCCTGGCGACGCACCTGCACTGGGGATGCCCTGGGCGACATCCAGCACCGATCCAGCCCCTGCCAGCTCAGCACCTGCCCACCGTACTGGCTGGCCAGCGGCCGGGGCCTACACTCCCACCGCGGCCCTGGAGAGCCACTGGTGACCGAGGAAACCGCGTACGGAGGAAGCACGCTGAGGTCTTACGAGGCATTACTACATGGGATGCCACAGCGCCCATTTCTCCCAGGCCCTAGAACCGTTAACGGCCGCAGCAGGCGCGACCGCCAGTGCCTCAATGCGCCGTCGCCTTGGGGAAGGGGCACTTCCCCCAGCTCCCCGCCTCGCCAGCGCGGGGCTAGTGGCGGCGCTTGGATAATCATAACAGTTTGCACCCACTGCGACTGAACGCGGCAGTCGCCTGACCGGGCGAGGCGGACCCCAGCGCACAGCCACGTCACCATCGACCCGGCAGGGCTGGAGCCTGAAGCGAAGCGGAGCTGGGCCGGGGGCACGCTCCAGGCCCAGTCGGTACCGGACCCGAGGCGCTTTCCTCTGCGCTGCTCAGCCCCACCACGGCGGCGCCGCGGCTACCCGTCCGGTATCGAACCACCTCTCTTCGCTCCCACACGCGACTTCCTTACCGCCCCCTCCCGCCAGCGGGGGCCACTCACCATATTACTCCCCGCACCGGAAGAGACGGCGCCATGCGAAGCCGGAAGAGGCGGAGGAGGCTTCCGTCGCTACGGCAACGAACGGAACCGTAAGGCCACGGCGCGGCAGCGGATGTGACGTCTAACGGAAACAGCACTTGCCGTGCAGTGTCACGGTAGGGGAGTCCTTACCCGGTGGAGTTGTTCGTCCTTCCATCCCCGGAGACAGAGCACCGAAACTTGCGGTAGGGGCCCTACTTGCTCCTGCTACTGCTGCCCGAGAGGCTTCTCCTGTGGCGTGCGGATTTTGTGTGAAACTCCGCTGGAGTTTATTTGTCCGTTATCCGTGAGAATTAGAAGATAGGACTCGCGTCACGGCAGTCGCGGTAACTCCAGATTGCAAGGACGTGTTTGTTTCACCACTTCTTCCATACCGAAATACACCTGAAATCGCGGCAACTTCACTAAGGCGAGCCGTCTGTGCTGCAGTATTCGGCAGCGAGGGCAGTAAGGACGCCCGTTTCGGAGAGGATTTCTTTTTTCCCCAGCAATATGCACAATTTCGAAAGGCAGAACGGAACTCTTGCTGCGAATGTAGTCGCTACTTCGAGTGCTGGAAGGTCTGAAGGCTTCTCCCGTCGCTCTGAGTGTTAAAACATGGAAGCATTACAGTTCAGTGGAGACGCACAGACGGTCTAAACCTCATCCCAAAGCCTGTCGTGGTGGAAAGCAGGGAGCGGACTTGGTGAGAAGAAAAGCACAGAGCCACGTTTGAGGTATTGTGGCCACTGTCACCGAGGGTCAGGAACGTAGGAACAGGGGGGCTGCAAGGTGACAATAATGTGTGCCCCGAGTCTCAGGCTGCTAAACTCTGACCAGTATCTGTCAGAACTAACCACAGAAATTACATTTTCTTGGAAGTTCAGATAGCTGTTAAGGAAAATTGTGCTGTGTACAATCAAAGGTACAGAAAGACTGAAGTGGGCTTATTACTGCCTTTGGGAAATAAATGCAAAAAGGCAGAAGTTAAAATGCCATGTTAAAATGTTTATTAAGGTAGATTATTATTATTGTACCTAGGAAGATAGTTGAAACAACCTTCTCTAATACTTTTGGTGCTTAGTCTTTCACTAACCTACGCAGTAGGCAAGTGTCCATACTTGAAGTGGTTAAAAATGTTACATGCATCAAAACTATTAAGTGAAACACATCAAAAGATTTAACTGACTGACTGGGAGTGACTAGACAGGTAATTGTATACCCTAAGACACAATTAATGTCTTATTAAATGTAATGATTTCCTTATTCGAAGCTCTTGGCCATAACAAATATTTTCCAGTGTACAGAAGTAGTTTTGAGATTGATTAAAAAACAAGTAATCTATTAGTGGTCTAACATTTGCATGACAGGTAAGAGAATTCCATCTGCACTGCTGGGTTATGCAAGCTCTCCAGAGGCTGCAGCTGCTGCCTCTATTCAAATTTAACCAAGGAACCAAAGTCACAGGAGCACAGGATATTACGGGTTGGAAGGGACCCAGAGAGATCGAGTCCAACCCCACTGCCAGAGCAGGACCATACAATCTGTCTCAAGTCACAGAGGAATGCATCCAGACAGGCCAGTAAGGTGAACCACAGGGGTAACATTTTATCTGCATCGTATACTCCACCAATAACAAGTTTAGTTATTTTATTACTGACACGCTATTAGGCTTTATAATTATTTCATGTCTTAGCATATTTCTTCCCAGAAGAGGGCAGGAGTTAGTTACAGCAAACTGCACTTCTACAATTCACGGAGGAGAAATACAACTAATTGCATAGCTGAGATTAGCCTTCTGCATGTAACAAAACTAAGTCTTCCGGGATGTCTTAAAAATGAGGCAAGTTTGAGGCCTTTTAAACATTCCTAAAGTGAAATCTGAAAATAATGGCAGTATTGAAGAGGTGAAAACTTCAAAAGCATGTGGTAAAAACAACAGACTTTGCTCTTTAGGTTTGTGTAGGTTTCTGAAAAGTCCTTTTTATTTTTTCCTTCAACTACACCACAGCACTGTTAAATATGTCGTGGGATGGATTGTATTGGAATTACCTTTCTGCCTTCACCACTACATAATACTCCCTGTATTTTCATTACACATGGAATTAGAAAAAGACAGATGATATTTGTGTAACAGGAGGTTTCACATAACTAATTCTGATTATTGCACAGTCCTGGAAATAGCTACTTGGAGCCAGTTTACATTACCCAAAAAAAAAAAAAGACATGGAGAAGGTTATCCATTACAGAGCCCTATGCACCCTTGTAGGAAAGAGGCTGGATATTACACATTCAAAGTATTTGGAAATGGGCAAAAGATTAGCTGAGTGAAAAGATAAACCTACAAAACTATGAGATAATTTATTCTTAGTTTTCTGCCAAATGGAAAAAAAAAAAAAAAAAAAAAAAAAAAAAAAAAAAAAACAGAAATAAATAGATTTTCTCTGAAATATGTCTGTACCTAACACTAGGCACTGCACCTTGTCTCACACCTCGGTTGTAATAGAAAAGTTATTTAATGCGTTTAACATACTTCAGACCAAGATATGTTGCCAAGAATTATAGAATCAACCAGGTTGGAAGAGACCTCCAAGATCATCCAGTCCAACCTAGCACCCAGCCCTAGCCAGTCAACTAGACCATGGCACTAAGTGCCTCATCCAGGCTTTTCTTGAACACCTCCAGGGACGGTGACTCCACCACCTCCCTGGGCAGCCCATTCCAATGCCAATCACTCTCTGTCAAGAACTTCCTCCTAACATGCAGCCTAGACTTCCCCCAGCACAACTTGAGACTGTGTCCCCTTGTTCTCTTGCTGGTTGTCTGGGAGAAGAGACCAACCCTCACTTGGCTACAACCTCCCTTCAGGTAGTTGTAGACAACCAAACCCATAAACTCTCTAGATTTCAAGACAGCAAGCACTGGGATATTGTTTTCAGGCTACTGCTTCACTAGATTTATCTGATCATCTCCTGTACAGAAACAAGCCTATTTGAATACTTGTAATACAATCATTGACATAATTCTAGTGGTTCAGAATCTACCTCCAAGTAGTAGCATTTAATTTCCACCCACAACTGCTCTATTGACTTTTATTTGGTTTGCTTGCTTTAACAGTGATAAATAACATGGCAAGTGCAGTGGTCAGGGCTGCCTTTTGAGACCCCCTCTAATGCTGCCAGATACAGAATACTGAAAATTAATCCAATTTTTTTTTTAAAATCTTATCAGTTTGTATGAAGAGGAAGCAACACCAGTTCTTAGAGCAGTCCAGATGCAGCCTCAAGAGAACAGCTAAAAATTACAAACAGTAAGAAGATGGGGATAAATGAAGAATTCATATTGTTATCTCAAAAATAATAGCAGCACTCTCCCACAAGCAACACAAAACTTGCCACTTTGGTAAGTAAATTGGCTCCAAATAGCTATTTTCAGGAGTTAACGATGATCAGCAGAATTAGGCATGTGAAATCTCCTGGTTTGCACTGTGATTTAGCAAGACTGATAGGATAGGCACACATTTTCAGTTTCAGCACATTTATTTAAAGAAGTAGCACTTCTTTACATATGTTTTGAGAACTTGAGTTATGTTCTTTAGAAACTGAGGTACGTACATATTTTTTGTTCCATCACCTGCTATACAGTGTGGTTTTGTTATTTTTAAACAGCAGCAATGAAACTTTCAGATTTAATGAAAAGGCTTACCCTTTTGGACATTTAATTTGATAATTAGACAAGAAAACAGTAAGAACACAACAAATGCAACATTTTATTGTGGAGCTAAAGCTATGTGACTGTTAATGATTTTTTTACATTGGTTATTAATAAAATGGTGTTTAACATTTCAGAAAACATTCATAAGAACAAACAAAAGTGCTTCAAAACAACAGAATACAAGAACTGTCCCCATCCCAGCCTGGAGTTGTTCAATATATTTCATAGGGGCGAGGTACAGTGTTTTGCCTCCACCTTTGGTTTCTGTCACTACAATCTAGATTTCTGAAAAATACTGACTAGCCCTTCACATGAACAAAAATTTGCATCACGTGGCAAAACCAGTATCTATATTTCCAGTTCCTCAAACAGATGTGAGAGTATTAGATGAAGTACTTTCTTCTCCACTTTCAGTAGTAAAAAGGCCAGCAGAGCCAACAGGCTACACACTCCTAGAAGAATATACCTATGTTAACCAACAGCAAATTGACCTTTTCCCTCCAAGCTACCTCTCTGTGGCTTTGGAAATAGGACTTTAAGAAGCATCTTTTATGAAAGCAAGGAATGTCTTAGAACAACACACAGTTGATCACCACAGTTTCCAGACATTGTATTGTGAATTTGCAGATCAAAAGATTTAACTTAAGAATCCACAAAGTCTAGCCAATATATTTAATCCACTGGAGAAGCATGTACCTTGCCAATTATTGCCAAACTCAGGAGGTAGATATTGACAAAGCAAACAGTTTCCACTTTAAGAGTTAATGATTTACAAGAGAAGCAGGAAAAACACAATACACATTTCCCCATACTTCAGAGGATGATTTTGTATTTATGGAAAGCAAGAGTTTAACTTTCTCATCCTGTGGAATTATAATATTTAAAGAATACTCAAAAGAGTATTTAAATAAAACACTCTAAAAGAAAGTTAAATGATCCATTGGTTATCACTTACAGTAACCATCAGATCATCCTAAGCACGAAAACTCATGTAGGTGAGTAAATGACATCCTTCAACACTGAAGAGCAGCTCAAAAGAAACTAACAAGGAAATCAGCAACTGCCTCTAATTAACACAAGGGCTGAGATAACTAGCTGCATTCACTATCCACCTGCTACTTCTCACTCCATTTTTTATACCTGGTAGAAGTCCCCAGCACTATAAACTTGAGACTGCCACAGACAGTGAATGAATATCTGCCCAGTGAATGAAATATCCCTTGCCACCTCCCAGAGCTGCCACACGCAGAAGCATCACTAAAGCACTGGAGTAGCTAAACACATCTTAGGCACAACTATGCATTATCCATGTCTTGGGTAGGAAAGCACTGCAAGAATCTAGGGCACCACGTTTCACTGAGGGTGGTTAAGGAAGCCCAAAGTAGAACACTGCTTTCCTTAGGGGTTGTAGAACAGACATCTCAGTTAAATTTGCCAGCATAGCTGGCTTCAGTATTACCAGTAAAAAGTACCTAAATTTCACCAGATGGACTTGGCAGCAGTGCCAATCACTGTTAAAACCCTCTCGTTTAAAATAGAAAAAAGTACTATTTATTGTACACAAGAAGCTTAGGTTAATTGTCTGAGTATAAAACTTGTCATTTAAAAAAAACAATTGACAGTATCTTAATAGTGGAATCAGCAATGGCCTCTGTTAGTGCAGCGCCAACAAACTCCTTTTCAGTTTGGAGATCCCACTCTTCTCTATTTATCACATTTATTATCTACATAAAGTAGGTTGCAGGGCCATATTCAACAAAACCCTGTAAGAGCAACTGACTTTCTGAAGCAGAATCAGTAAGACATCTCAAGGCAGAAAGCCTATTTCTAATACACTGAATTTGAAGAAACTAGTAAGACAGAGCAACTTACATGTTATGAATACCCTAGTTTAAGGCTTATCTTTAATATTCAGTTTTGGTTTTGTCTTAGCTGCAGAAACAGAATCTCTGCAGGCTTAGTGTATTCTACAGAAAAGTCAACATGAGTAAAAGGGTACACTAGGTGATCCCACTCTGGAAGAGAGGTTGGACTAGACCTTTTGAGGTCCCTTCCAACTCCTAACATTCTGTGATAAGGAACATCACAGGAAAAAAAAAAAAATAAATCTCATTTCAAGGAGAAAAAACATCACAGAGTGACTGAGTTTCCCCCTCCTGTTATACCACAAAAAACAGCAACCTCCTGCCTGAGACTTTGTTCTTCCAACACAAAGAGAGAGATGTGTTTCCTCCTTAATAAAAAACAGAGGCACAGATGTGTAAAGGAGGTTGTTAAAAAGAGGGCATGTTTTGTTTTTCCATCTCTCTCCAGTAACTGATACACTCTCTAAGTCAGAAAAACACAATTGCAAAGGGTAGACAAGCTGCTTCCCAATGATCTCAAAAGAGTCCACCGAGTCTCTCATTCATTAGCCATGGGCAGATTTAGGGGAAGGGAAAAAAGAGAGCTAACGTAATGGCGATATTTGCAAAAGTTAAAAGCATCCAAGTTGCTGTCCTGCTTATTCTATCCTAATTCAAGTTACAGTATTAGAACATAATCTTACTTTGTGGTGAATACAGTTCCTACTTTCTATATAAAAGATCATATATTGGGGAACTACAGGTTTTCTGATTTTCTTTTTGGAGAGGGGGTGGTGGTTGTGGTTGGTCTTTCTGGGTAGCAGTGCAAGCGTCCAGATCTGCTTTTATACACAGTTAATCCAACAAATAGATGAGAACCACTAAGATGGGATTTTTACACTAAGTGTAAAACACGAAACAGAAGATGAGAGATAATGCCTTAAGGAGACCAGAATTATTCTTAAAATACACTATTTAGAAAATGGCATTAAAAAAAAGATAAAGGTAATTTATGAACCAATGGGCACTTGGTCGTGGTCTAAAAATTCAGCAGCTATGAGGAAATCTGATGTTTCAGAACAAAAAGGTTAAGTTCTTCTTACTGTGTTCCAGCCATTACTTATAAAGCTGTAGTTCATCCATTATGCAGAAAACAATCAGGGCATAATAGATAATGAAACAGCAGTGGTACCAGCCACACAGATTCTCTTGACCTGAACAGGTTGTAAGAAAGTCCTTCTTTTCTTTTTCCTGAAGTAGCAGCTCAGACTTCTGACTCTTTGTGCTGCATACTGGTGGTATTTTAGCAGATGGGAACTTCTGTCTCTACATTTCAGGTACTCGTCACAAGCCAGTAGGTATGTATTTGAAATAAATACCAATACAGTCCTCAAAATTAAGTGGAGTTTGATACCAAGTATTAAAGAACACTCAACCTCAGAAGTGTTACCCTCAGAGTTGTCATTTGTAAAGGAACACAAGGAAAGTTTACAAGCTTGGAGAACAGGAAAACCAAGGGTCTGCCTTCCTTAGCTGTTTACCTCTCTGTAAAATGCTACTGAAGCATTAATATTCATGCTCAGCACTACAAAGTCTGTGTCAAACACCAGTCAAGTCAGCCAGGAATCTTCAGCAGTAGAGATGGCCTACTGAAGGTAGAACTAAGGCAAAACAAGCACTAAGTGATTTTTTAAAATGAAATATTTTACCATTTTTCACTTTTCTAAGAAAGTGAACAAAGCAAACATCACATTTCATTTATATCAGACGTTAGAGACAGTCCTATCCTTAGAAGGCTACAAGTGGTTTGGTTAGACTACTTCAAAAGGCATACTAGTGTAACACAATCTTCTCTTATTTAATTGCTTTTAATCTTAAGATCAATTAAAAGCATCTCTGGGTTTAAAGAAAACAACCAAAACACAACACACACACACACAAAAAATCCATCAGAAGCCACCTGTGTGTCTCAGAAGTTTTACAGTTTCTACTATTCAGTACTCAATACTACACAGTGAGCAGAGAGTCCTCTCAGGATATTATTATACTTACACAGCAGCTATCAACTAGAGGCTATCTTCATATTTATTTATATATATATATACACATATATAAATAAAATATATTATTTATAGTCAACTTTTGGGTGAGTAGTCTCAGAAATATCTGACTTACTCCTAACCAATAAAAAATAAGTTAATTGACAAATTAAGAACAAAATGTTAGACCAAAAGAAAACCTAACTCAATTTAAATAACTGCAAACAAAATGATTTTTTTGTAGTATCACTAAGTTGGGAGAGATGTCTTTTAAAAACCAGAATAATAAAAATACAATAAAACAAACCCTAAAAAGCCCCACACTAAACCTGCTCTAACAAGGAACTAGTGCTCTGTGTTGCAAAACATCTGTGTTTAATCCACGGAGAATTTGTAAACAAGATGTCAGGCCTTTAGAAATAAAGGCAAAGATGTCCTTTATTACAGCATTTAAAGGCTATCAATTAGGTGGGTTTTTTAATACCTTGTCATTTACATAATAAAAACAAGTCGTTGTACAAAGATGCAGTTTCTCTTTAAAAAAAGCTGATCAGTTGAGTGTTTCATACTTTAATATATAAACCAAAACATATGAAAGCTATAAAAACACTAATGTTTGCCATGTACTAAACATGAGGCCTCTTATTTCAATGCTTACATGTGTTAAAAAAATCACCACAATGGAAATTTTGCTTTCAGTTATCATAAACAGACCAAAATACAGAGTAGAAACACATCATTTCTGAAACTTGACAACTAGCATCACTTACTCTCTCAAACATCAGCTGGCCTTCAAGTTTACACCATAGGCATAAGCTAACATTCTAACAATGGAAGTGTTACAAGATGTGTTTAGAGAAAATACTGCCAGTGAATGAATGTCATAACCTTTTTTTTTTTATTTAGTAATTTTCTTTTTTAAAAAAAGACATTTGGAATTGGTTTTATAGGGTTGGGTTTTTTTGCTGTTCTGCTATCTAAGGTCTTCTTTAAAACTGTTCTGTGAACAATAAAATCGTGTTACAACTAAACAAAAAGACAAGAAATAACAGACCAGCTGCTTTTTACATTTTAATAACCATAACTTCCCAGTGCAGTTCTTTTTTTATCTGCATAGGGAAAATTATTTTATTTGGCACATTAAGGATAAAAAAAGAAAATCAAAAACTGAACCAAAGTTTACAAAGCTCCAATTATAAGTTAGTAGTTATAAGGAAGAAAGCCAGACACCAACATCATGGCAAAATTAAAACCAGAAACACACACACACAACATAAGGAAAAGGTTTTCCAATGATCAATATCATCAGAGCCTTCTAGCTGCAACAAAATACATACATTATTGTTCAAACCTTAATCAGATTGATAGAAATCTTGTCTCAAGTTCTGTTGTGCTCTTACTTACAGTGTGTAAATCCTCACTAAATGGCAAGGAGGCTTCGATGAACACATTTCACATTGTATAATTTTTTTCATCATCTCAAGTTTCAATGCAGATACTTAAAGATCTGTAAAGTCCTGTAAACTCTGGCTGCTTTCCAGTAGTCTGTACCAATTCCTCCTTTGGCAGCACTTTGTTTCACTTCAAGTAGAGTTTCACACTGTGGTGTCTCCAAATTCCTTGTTCCAGCGAATATATGCTTCCAAGGTCTGAGGGCTCAAACTGCGCTTTATCTTCTTCAAAGACTCAGTGAAGTCTGATAGTTTGATATTTCTCATCTAAACAAAAAATGTGAAGACATCAGGATCACAAGTGGTTTATATACTTCAGTTCATTCAAGAGGTACTTCAGTATTCGCTTTTAACAGAGAATGCTCCAAAAGTGCTTCACCTTGATGTAGACATTCTCATTTTCTTACACTGAGAAGCAACCTTCACTGGAGCAACCTCCCCAAGGACAGAGTCTCCAATTAGTGAAGGTTTCAAGATGGGCAGGGTGCTAGGTAATCTTATCTAGGCTCCCATTCCCATGGAATGCCTAGATCAGATGATCTTTCAAGGTTCCTTCTAACCTGGGCTGTTCTATGACACTATGGCGTGATGCAGAAGTCTTGTCATTGAAGATTATCCATGTTGACCGCTTTTAATAAACCGGTATTTAGTAATCATGATGTCTGCCTTGTTTAATAGCCCATAAGACTGTATTATTGCTTCCTGTTTCACTAGGTGGTGGAAGCTGGTGCACATGAATGTGGAGAACCAAATATAAAGAGTAAGACATGAGAGCTGTTAACACCTTTTTGGCACACCTCTGTACCGGAAAAGCACGGCACTGGAAGTACCCACCCTTACCACAACCATATTCAGACCACAGGACGCTAAGCAGCAAAGTAATGCCCATTACGTAACCTCTCTGTTTCAACACATGCCTTTCACCTGTTTGCTGAGAGCAGGACTATAAGCAGACAGTTCCCTTATACAAAAATGCCTACATATAAGGGTGGGGGGGAGAGGGAATAAAACTGATCACTTGACATACTTCTGGCCATGTTCTGGAGTTGTATCACTGTGACAAAATAAAAGCCAGGTCTCTCACATCATCTGATAGGTAACAGTTCAAGCAGTGCAAAGGAAAAGATAGGACAGTCAGCTAGAACAATGACCAGCAGAGATTTACTACCTGAAAGGGGTGCTCTTCAGCCTGATAACCAACGAACTACATGAACCTCAGACATCTGAGGATAGTTTTTTATTCTCAATCACTATTTGTAAATAATTTTGTTCAGTAAAAACCTAAAAGGGGTAATACCCCCCAGAATTATGCTAGGTAGTTTTTATGATACTATGTGTAAATAAAGGGACCTTATAAGTGTCTGGTGAGCATACATTGCATTCAAAAGGAAAAATACAATGGCTAGAACAGCATACCTCACTGGCAGACATGTTTTTCACCTGTTCTGGTTTTAATTCTGTAAAAATAAAGGAACATCAGTGAGTTTAAGAAAACTTTCATACCTTCTGACAACTAAAGCATGTCAAAAGCACTTTTATTATGAAAAATAACTCAATCCAAATCTATACCTCTCTGTATCAACATTATCTTCCTACAGAAAGGTACACGGTGGTTTTGCCTCCTTCCTCATTTATCAGCTCCTCAACCAGGTTGCTTCCACACTCAATCACTGCAGATACTGTACAAAGTAATAACAGAACTTCCTAGTATGGTGATAGGCACACAAGTGCAACACAGCTACTAGGAATAATACAAGGGAAGGCAGCTATAATTCCCTTACCCCTCAAACACACACCATTTTTAGTAAACAGAAAGGTACCATCAGCCAAGAATGCAGAAATAAAATCACATAGGAGCACATAGGAGCCCTTGGCAATACTGTTACAGTATTGTTGCAGGTTAAGTCCAGATGGGCTGGGGCAGTGGTCTGTAGACCCGATGACCTGAGGTGGGGAATGACACCTAGCCCCTCCTGGGGAGAGGACCCCCCAGCTGAAAGTTTATCCCACTCCCACTTCCTGTCCACAACCCTCTGTATGAGGAAATTCGACCTCCTCTCACTCTCTGACTTCCTGCCTTTGCTCTTGCAACACCTTCCTGCTGCTCCTGCCAGCCACGTGGCCAACGCTGCTACCTCCTGCATGCAAGGACAACATCCATCTCAAATCCAGAGAATGCACTGCCATCCAATGTGGTTTTGTATATGCATCTGTATCTACCCCCTTCCTTTACATTTCTGTAATCTCCCTTTACCTTAAATACCTTTTATTTATTGTTAAATTTTTCTTTTTAACTTCCAAAAATTGGTGCAAGATTATTCTTTGGGTGTTTTTACCCCTTTTACCCTTCTGCCTAAAATCTTTTGCACGGGGAAAAGGGGACAGGGAGAGGCATCCTAAAACTTTGTTCCGTTAGGCTTTGGTGGACTCTGGGAAGCTTTAACAGTAATGGGTATCAACATACCAGAGCAAGTGTTTTGCTCTGAAGGAGTAAGAGAAAGAATCTAGGCAGGACTGGCAAGGCTAACATTAAAAAAGGTTGTAAAAATAAACTACTTTATAAGGAAGCCAGGTGCAAGGCTGCACAACATTTCATTGTCCTCTCTCAAAATCCTCTGGGGGTGTTCAAGAAAAGACTGGATGAGGCACTTAGTGCCATGGTCTAGTTGATTGGATAGGGCTGGGTGCTAGGTTGGACTGGATGATCTTGGGGGGCTCTTCCAACCTGGTTGATTCTATGATTCTATGAAGTGCCACATCAGCAAAGTAAGGACTGCATACATTATTAATCCAACCACTCTAAATAAATATATTCAAAGTCTCAGGAGACATGATGCCTCTTGTGAGAGCTATTTAATGCAATTCCTTTCCCCAGTTATTCTGCAGGGTTTTGGAATACATGCCTAAATCTCAACAGCTGGAAGTAAGTGAGTAAAAAAGCTATTACTTTCCAGTAGCTGCTTTCAAAACAATACTGCAGTGGCAACACTGCAGGCTCTAGGATTTTTCACTCAAAAATAACCCCCAAAAAAACCCAAGAACAAACATAAAAAAAAAAAAACACGCATAAACAAAACATCAACAAACCAAACCCAAACCAAACCCACACACACAAAACCATGAACAGACCTGTCCTCCCCATAAATCATTCCAGAGGAGTTACAACAACTTTTATCTACACATAATAAGCTGATATTACAGAACACTTCTGCTCTGGCTGGTGTGTTGTGCTAGTTTGAAGCTAGCTAGAATGTTTTGGTGGAAAGGACTAGATTACAGGCTGTGAAAAGGAAAACAGTGGTGATGTCCACTTTGCCCATAGGCTTGCTGAGATGTGTAAGAACAAGAAATAAGAACATAGATAACCATGTCTCACTTCTGCTGCTGGCTGAGCTGCATCTCTAACCTCACCCTCCGTTTCTTTTCCAATCCATTTTGCTTCCTAACCCCCTAGCTGAACCTCCATTCTTCCTTGGGACTGGGGTAAGGTTTACAGTGATAGGGGGAAGGTGAAGGGGTGGTTGGGAGCCTCTCCTGGCGACTCAGGTTTCTGGGAGGGGAGTTATGTTTCTGTATTACCTTTTTACCTTGTATATTTCTGTCTATTACTGTACATACTGTAAATATCTGCTTGTATATTGTGCCAGCTGTAAATACAAGCTTCATTCACATTTCCAGAGCCAGCTGAGTCTAGTCTGGGTGATTTCTAAAGTGTGGGGGGGCAGGGAACACCCAAACCATCACATGCGTTTCTGTCAGGTAGGACAATACATCAGCAAACAGAAAACCAACATCAAATTTTCACAATTTTTTTAATTTAAAAAAATCCCACTACTGATCTCCACTAAACAAAACTGTCCCCTTCAGTTGTGGCTACTGGAAGCATGACAATTGGCTAGTACAACAGAACAAAGCGGGATATTGTTAGGGTTGGGATTCTGTGCTAGCTTTTGTGGGGAGAAAAAAAAAATTGCATTAAAATGGTATTTTTTCTAAGTTGGATATGTCAGAGGAAAAACAAACAGGTAAGACTCTGCTTGAGTCACAACTGTCAAGTGAATCACAAATGAACATTAAGAAGATTTACAAATTAAAAAAAAAAAGTACAGCACTCAAAGTGTATTAAAAAAAAAACAGAACACAAAACTGCTTCTGTTTTGGTATTTCCTTCCTTCAGACTTCAAAGAGCTTTGCCCGCATTACGAGACATGTGATGCAGTCAGAGACTGTGACTGAAGTAATAACTGAGATACAGCAGAACTGATACCAGCTTAGGAAAGATGTCCTAGGTGAAGATCCCACAAATCATGAACAACACTTCACCCTGGCTTCCTCTTAAGACACAAAAATTCTTTTTCACATGGTGAGCTACTGAAAGGTTTTATGTAAAGTAAATCTTATGAAGATGCAATTATGAGCAGCAGACCAAAATCCAATCTAAAAATCTTAATTACAGAGGTTTAACATTAATAAAGATGTAGGGAAACACAGGTTATTTAGGTTTTTCAATATTTAAACAAAAAGCTATGTAGCTTACCTCGAATAGGGCCCAGCGCTGCATCCTTTGCTAATGCAGTTAAATCGCTTCCAGAATATCCATCTGTCATTCTTTGCCAATGGAAAACGAGGGGGGAAAGAAGGAAGAAAAAGAAAATTCTTTCTTTATCTGATTAATTCATAGCAGATTATTAAAATGTTACTTTATCAGATGATGCTGGTTTGTGAGTGTAATAAATCAGAAGCACGCTCAACGTAAGTCATCTATATTTAAGTCTTTCCCAGATTAAATTTATGTATAGATATTCAAGTCCCAAATGATATGCTAGGAAAAGAAAAAATAAGAGCAACCAGGGAGGATTTGTAGATGAAACCCAGTCACAAGCACATTTACTACATTTACTATTTCTCTTACAAGAATACCCTACCACTATTTTTGTCAGCTGTCATACACATCCTCAGAATGGCAGTGGGAGGAGTGGAACAACTTAATGAACTAAAAAAGAACGACTGACTGTAACAAGAGCTTCATAGGTCAGTCTTCTGGAGAGAATTACTTCTGTTACAGTTTACAGAAAAAAACTGCAGAGGAGCAAAAGTAGCACAAAATTATGAAGGAGGCATTGGAATGCATTACCCAAGGAGATGACTGAGTCATCAACTCCAGATGTGTTTAAAGGTTGTTTGGATATGGTGCTTGGAAATATGGTTTAGGGATGAAACTTGTAGAGTAGGCTTATTGGTTGAACTTGGTGATCCCAAGGGTCTTTTTCAACCCAAAAGTTTCTGTGCTTCTGTGGAACACCTATGTCTTCAAAATCAAAAATAGATGGTAGAGGAAGCAGGTAGGGCCCCCAGCTTTTGTATTTTGGCTAAACTACATAAAAGAAGTTTACTTAAGTTGCATTTATTATTTGGTTCATAAATTTGCCATTAGGATACAAACAATGTCTTCTTTCTCTGGTTAGCTAATGCTGCAGCCTAAATGTGGCCTGAGTTAGAATACTTAAATACAGAGAAAATTTATTCAGTTAAGAGTACCCATCGAATTTCAGTAATGTTAGCAACACTACAGGTCTGAGAACTGCTACATGCAAGACTTTTACTCACATTCTGTGTACTACCAGAGAGACTAAAGTACATCCACTTGAATATTTTGATATCTCACACACTGTTTTCACTCCTTACTGTGCTAGGTGCTTTACCTACTTTCTAGCCAAACTTCCTTCACACCCATTACATTTGATTTCTAACAGTGACAAACAGCAGCACTGTGTCAATTCTAACACCATAAACAACTTCCTAACATGCATGCAATTAATTCTCAGCAAGTGTTGTCACTATCTGATGATTTGCATTAGTTACATTTGAAATGAACATAATCTGAATGAATGCTGTAGATGAGTGTATTTATTTAGTATAGTTACAAAACACTTACCTAGCTAGTTGTGCCAACTCTTTTTGTGTTAATGGACTTCCTTGTTTGCTTAGAAGAGTTTTCAGCAAAACCAGTCTTGTCTGAAAAGAAGATACATTGATCAAACGTAGAACTAACCTTCACAGTACATTTAAAACTCTGTTGCAGCAGAACATGTTTGTCAGGTTAGCTTTTGTGCTTTACTAGTTTAAACTTGCTTGTAGTGATTAGACTGTACGCTACTGACACCTCAAGGGAAGAGAAAGGGAACCCCTCTGATGTGCTGGGTTTGGCAGTACCAGAGTTAATTTTCTTCACAGTAGCTAGTATAGGGCTGTAACATCAAAGGCCAAATTGCTCTAAGAATAATACATTAGAATCCTTATCTACTGGTGAGCTGAAAAGCATTACTTTAAGAAAGTTACTTAAGCTACTTTCATCTTCTGCAATAAATGCTCTTCTCCAGCCAAACAGGCTCCTGTTCCGCAAGCCTTGTTTCAGACTTGCCCTTGCCTGCCAGCATGTAACCTCACTTGTCAAGAAACACCAAGTAGCTACTACCAGATTTGCTATACTAGGACACGTTCAAAAAACAAAGCAAAAAATCTTTAAGATAGTCACGAGAATTAAAGCAGTGTGTATGGCCAAAACGGGCCAGAAGTTAGTTCACAGCATTATAGACATCCACCACTGGGGCAAGTTAAGAATATCCTGTGCTATTTTACACTCTTTTTCAATAAAATTAATCTTAGAATGAAGAAAAGGTATTAAAAAAATACTTACTTCTTCATTTGGTAAAGACACATATACTCGTTTGGTGAATCGTCTAGAAAAAAATATATATACACACAACTTTTAGAACTTTCTAACAGACAAAGATGAAACATTTGGTTTGATAAACATCAAAATTTCACTTACATCAAATTCTAGGGAGTAGAACTACTGATTTGAAAACATAAAGCACACTAATCCAACAAAATCCAACAACCGGTATGTGACACCACTGGATGAGGAAGCACTCTGAAGGTAAAAAAAGCAGCAATGCTACCAGCAATAAAATGAAGCATCTTCTTATTTAAAACGTCTTTGGAATCATTTAAAATATGTTCTATTTGCTCAGGCAGTGCTGATAAGCCTATTTTTCCACAGTGAATGAGAAGAGAATAAACTTGTAGAGGAAGAGTCTCTAAGGCAAGTCCACAGCAAGATCTGTAATTGCATGGGTCATCAGAAGCACAGTGTTCATAAAGAAGAAATATTGGTCTCTTTCTTTATCCTACCAATAAGATCCATATAGTAAAGAAAGCACTATATAAGATGCAAGACTATAAAATGATGACTTAGTCTCAACAGGTACAGTTGTTTTAGACAATTCCGAGGTCATCATGCTTCTGCAAATGCATCTCAAAAGAGAAGAGACAAACACCTCTGAGACATTAAATAATTTAACCTTGTCAAGCAGCTTTTCCTACTTAACCCAAAACAACCAAGGCACTAAGTAACGTAACAAGCTTCTCACAATGAATATTTATAGTACTGTATTCAAACAAATAGACACATTTTGATACCTCAGAACAGCATCATCAAGCTCCTGTGGCCTGTTCGTTGCTCCCATCACAAGTATTCTATCCTCTCCAGAAGACTGCACCTAGAAAACAAAGGCAGGCAGGACCACTTTCAGGTTACATTAAGTCATAATACATAAAACCACAGACTTGCTGTGTCCCACACTGATGGGATCTTACTGTATATGCTTTTTTTTTTTCCTCCATGCAGTTAGCTTTAAAACATTCTTAAGATAAATGTAAAGACAAGCCAAAAAAAAAAAAAGTGAACACAGGATACTACGCCCAAGTTATGCTGCTTGAAAAGAATCTCCCAAGAGCATAAATGTTGCTGTGGAAATGCACATTACAATGCTGGAGAGAAGTTAAACTACAAGAAGCACTCAAAAGTTCAGTCATCCTGAGATAATTAGGTTTGAAAAGTTAAGAGTACATCTGCACTTGTCAGTTTAACGCCAAATATTGGGTTGAAACCTACAGAGAAAGAGTCAAAACTTTACACTAAGACACTGCCAGAGCTACTAAATCAGATCAGGAATCATCTAATATGGGTCTTGCAAGAAGCTAGTAGCCCAAATGAGAAGCTATTTGAGGGAACAGAGATAACAGTTTCACCCCAAATTCACTCCACAGCAAGACTGAATTTTACACCCAAGAATACAGTCTTGCTGCTTCCATATTTCAGAGACAACATTTGGGTATCAGAAATGAACACTTTGATTCCTTTTTGGGACTATATACGTAGCCACACAAGGCACAATACTTCAAATTCATTGCCCAAAATTTCTGATACTTATGCCTATTTGCCAGTTTGATTTTCAAAAAAATTATTTAATAGGAAGAATGATTTGAAAAGCCCACCTTTCCCCAAGCCTTTCCACAGCCTTTCTTCAGACTGGAATGGTAGGATGATTCCCTTAATGAGTCTCCTGGTGGCTTCCCCATTAGTGGCTCATTACCTGAGTCCCTGCCTGCAAGAAAAGCTGTTCACAGCGGCCAGGTGCTTGCAGCAGCAGCAGCTTACAGCGACTCAGTTTCCTCTCCTCCCCTCTGCCTTGGAATATTTGCTATTTTATCCTCGGGATCATAGTTGCTGTTTTGGAAGCATCTATACAGGAATACTTCCCCGGGATGTCAGCACGTCTTGTGACTGATATTCAGGCTTGCGGCCAGTAGGACAAGGGAGGTTATTCTTCCCCTGTACTCAACACTGGTCACGCCACACCTTGCAGGCTGTGTCCAGTTCTGGGGCCCTCAATTCAAGACAGATGTTGAGGTGCTGGAACGTATCCAGAGAAGGGCAATGAAGCTGATGAGAGGCCTGGAAAACAAAGCCTATACAGAGAGGCTGAGGGAGCTGGGGTTGTTCAGCTTGGAGAAGAGGAGGCTCAGGGGGGACCTCACTGCTGTCTACAACTACCTGAAAGGAGACTGTAGCCAGGTGGGGGTTGGTCTCTTTTGCCAGGCAACCACCAACAGAACAAGGGCACACAGTCTCAAATTGTGCCGGGAGAAGTATAGGCTGGATGTTAGGAGGAAGTTCTTGCCAGAGACAGTGATTTGCCATTGGAATGGGCTGCCCAGGGAGGTGGTGGAGTCACTGTCCCTGGAGGTGTTCAGGAAAAGACTGGATGAGGCACTTAGTGCCATGGTCTAGATGACTGGCTAGGGCTGGGTGATAGGTTGGACTGGATGATCTTGGAGGTCACTTCCAACCTGGTTGATTCTATTCTATTCAACTAGTTTTAGACTCACTGGGCAAGCGTATTTGGTCCACCTCATGACCAGAGCTGGTATTACCTATGGCATAGTTAGAATTTTCCTGTTTTCCACATTCTTATTTTTCAAGTGCAGACTGTGTAAACTGTTTAATTCTGTATTTATAAATACCCTTTGTGTAAATACTTGCTCTAGAGCGAGAATGCTAACAAATGTCACACAATCCAGTTATTTTTAATATTAATAAAGAATAATTACTATTTATACAAGAAAAAATAATATCAATCTGATATTATTCATAACAGTGTGTACACATTATTTGTCTGAGTCATCCCATTTCAGAGAAATTTTATCTTGATGTTGCTGTCTCTCTGTATAGTTCTTTTTAACTCTTGTACCTCAGTACTGTTTCTTCACCACTGCAGCAACAGTCCTCTACACTAGTGGTGTATAAACTAAGATTGTTCAATACAAAAACCAGTGGTGTGCGACAAGAATAATACAGGTGAAAAATCTGACAAGAAAAAAGAAAAAAACACAACAACTTTTGGCTGATTCAAGTGGGGGGCACACAGACACAGAATTAAGGCCCAGCAGCCAAATTCTTTCTTCATCTGTAGCTCGTACTGGTACCCACTACACTGCCTGTGAGAAATATATTTTTGATCCGACCAATTCGTGGCAAGAGGCTACAGACAGGGGAGAGGGGGGATTTTGAATGGAGCTGCACACCTCCTTGCACCACCACCAAAGTATGCACTTAGCTTAAAAGAACAGAGCAATAAATAATTAGACACTAAAAGGGCTGATGAGGGAGGAAAACAGGTGGGGGAGACAGACTTTGCGCATGAGCAGACGAAGAGCCATACAAAGGACACTACTAGTTTGGAGTTCATGAAAAGGACACTTGAGGAGGACCCCTTACTTCACCACTACAGACCACCAGAGGGAGCACCGGATAAAAAGAGACATGTGCAGAAGAGATACATCCCATTCTTGGAACTGGTAAGAAAAATCCAACCTTTTCTTAGAATTAGTAATGAATAGGTAATAGAATAGGATATAAAAAGAGAAGATTAAAACCAAACAGTGCACGTTAGGGTAGAGCAGAGCCTCCCCACACACCCAGGCCTGTACATGGCTTGATTTCTGTAACTCTATTAAAAGCCTTATTTTGCATGAACCTAAGTTTAGGCCTTTTATTTATGCCACTGCCCAATTCAGTTCAACCAAACAATTACCAAGAATAAATACTTACACCATCAAATTCTATTAAAAATTCTGTTTTCAGACGCCTACTAGCATCATGTTCACCTTCTCGTCTTTCACACAGAAGGCTATCAACTTCATCTAAAAAACACAGACATGCATCTTAATTAAGCATACAACACCGAAGTCTTCATATCTGCCCAAGTTACTTTTTAAATACAGCACTCCAACAAGAGAGATACAAAGTTTATTCTTTAGGAAACCAAGAAGTCTCAGTCAAGTTTAGAAGTCTGTATAAGGTGCTGTGCTTTGAATACATAGCACTAATCACAGATAAGACAAAAGAAAATCCTGCTGGTTATGAACTGCAACTTAGGACAAGTAAAATGCATTTTCATGTTTCAAGTTCAATGCATAAATGGACTACCGTGCAAAGTGATTTGCCATTGGAATGGGCTGCCCAGGGAGGTGGTGGAGTCACCGTCCCTGGAGGTGTTCAAGGAAAGACTGGGTGAGGCACTTAGTGCCATGGTCTAGTTGACTGGATAGGGCTGAGTGCTAGGTTAGACTGGATGACCTTGGAAGTCTCTTCCAACCTGGTTGATTCTACTCTAAAGGCATGGCGCTGTGTTTTTGAGGCCATTTCTTCACACTTTTAACACTAATTAAGTAGCATATGGAACTAGTGATTAGCCAGCGGGTCATATCTGAGACACCTGCTCTGGACTGCAGTTACCCAAAGTTTACCTGATGCTTAAAATGTAAGAAAATTTAATAAACTACACCAAAAAAAACAACCAATCATATTTAAGGTCTTACCAATAAAAATTATAGAAGGCTGAAGTTCTCTGGCTACTGCAAATAAAGCACGAACCAGTTTCTCCCCTTCACCTACCTAAAACAATAATAAACATTTTTTTGGAAGGGGTTTAGAAAGCATTTATTACAAGACAGCTAACAATGATCTAGAGAAAAATCTTTCTCATAACCAGCCACAGTCCATTCACACACAGATTATCAATAGTTAAATATTACATATGATGCTATGGCTTGTGCCTTAAAGGAAACATTACAGCTTCATTTATGGTCAAAATTGAGTTGTCCAGAGATTTTGGTATCTGAATTACCACAGGAAAAAGCAGATGTGATCCACTTAACTTACTTTTTTAAAGAAGAAGATGCTCACAACCTATGTGACAGATGGGGTCATCCTGAACTGCAAAAGCTTCTGGCATTGAGTTATCACAAGAACAAAACCAAATTCTTGTCTTCACAATTCAGTTTTTTAAAACCTTTCTGTTCACTATAGGCCAACAGTCACGAAAGACACATCAAAAGTCTCTGAACTTGTCAAGACCCAATTATGGCATGTGTGTTTTCAGATCAATATAATTTACAGCTGTTACTTACATATTTTGAAGTTAGGCTTGCTGCACTTATATTAAAGAAAGTAGCATTTGATTCTGCAGCAACTGCCTTGGCCTAGGAGAGGGAGCAAAAAGAAGAAAAAGTTACTTTTAAAACATCACACTGAAGCAGCCTGCTCTGCCTATGGCAGGGGGTTGGAGCTGGATGATCCTTGAGGTCCCTTCCAACCTAAACCATTCTATGATTCTATGAAGATACTTCTCTGCTCTTATAGCTAGCATTCATGTCTTGACAGGCAATTTTGAAAACCCCTGCTCCTTTAGAGGGACTATCTTGTAGATGCTACAGAAAACTTCTGTACAGTCTCTTAGAAATAGGAACAGGTAAGTCATTGAACCACGAGAGAAACTTCCAGACTCCAGACTTCTCCATAGCCAACTATAACTTATTTACTGAATACAGGTCTCCAGTTCCTTTCAAAATGTCTTGCGTAGACATCCAAAACAGCTTTAACTAATTTAGGGTAATTTGGATCAACACACACAAATTACGTGTTTTTCCTTTCCTTTGTACCCTATCTATAAAAAAAATGTTTTGAAAGGAAAACTAGGGATATGAATTAGTTCAGCCAGAAAACTCACACTCACTTTTAAGAAGTTATGATTCCCTGGCTACACAGTTTAATTTTAGTGATTAGCAATTATGTCCTTGTATGGACAACATAACATATGAGGCCAAGTGAGCATCTCAGCATTCACACTCCTGCACTCAGCAAAGAGAATATGCAGCTGCAGACAGTCCATGTGATGCAGGACCATGTGCCTGGCTTAGCTGCATAAGGACACACGATGCTCCCTGCCTGATGCTCAGCCTTTTCACTCCAATTCCCCAAACCCAGAACGTGGGGCTGAAGAAAACAAACAGGAGCCAGACTGTTCCACAGTGCTTACGTTCTTTGCACAGCAGTGTGTAAGTGCTACTGTGCTCCTTCCCCATTTCCAAAATGCACTTCTACAATCACAGAATCAACCAGTTTGGATGTTTGAGAGCAGACCATTTGTGATTAATCACTGCTGTGCACAAACAATTAACTGTGTTACTTTTACTCTCTCTGAAAATGAAATTTGGACTCACTGGGTTAAGTTTTAAAATATTTGTGATATTGAAAATAATTAACAGATAACAGTCAAGCAAATCCCTCCCCTGTAAAATCCATGGTTAAGAGTAATTTTGCATTTTTGTATTAAATTGATACTTTAACAGGAAGAATATATATAGTTTATTACTTCAACACTGAAACTGAAAGTCACCCCTCAAGGTTACATTTTAACTCACTAACTCATTAATTAATTAATTTTCTCACCAACATTGTCTTCCCATTTCCTGGTGGACCAAACAGCAATAAACCACGTGCAGGAGTTCTAAGCCCTGTAAATAACTGAAAAAAACATCACTGTAAGTTACATTCAAAGATTTAAAGAAAACATTGATTTGCCTTTGTAAGAAAACAGTTTAAGATTCAAGAATGGCTCAACAGCGAGCAGTGGCAGAAACAGCAGCAGCGCTACAACCCTACAGGTTTTTCACAGAACTAACCAGGCTGGAAAAGACCTCTGAGATCATCAGGTCCAACCTATCATCTAACCCTTCTAATTAACTAAACTATGGCAGTAAGTGCCTCATCCAATCTCCTTTTAAACACCTCCAGGGATGG
Organism: Tricholaema leucomelas; assembly: GCA_013400475.1. Taxonomy (NCBI): domain Eukaryota; kingdom Metazoa; phylum Chordata; class Aves; order Piciformes; family Lybiidae; genus Tricholaema lacrymosa; species Tricholaema leucomelas. The sequence goes on from WAAF01015012.1 coordinate 140,497, forward strand.
TGACTCCACCACTTCCCTGGGCAGCTCATTCCAATAGCCAATCACTCTTTCTGTAAAGAACAACTTCCTAACATACAGCCTAAACCTGCCATGACACAGTTTGAGACTGTGTCCTCTTAACACCCATCTGTAATAGTGGGACTTCATCTGGCTGCCAGGACTTCTTAAATATCATGGAGAATGGCTTTGCAACTACATCATCAGGGCTGATTTGTTTGTGGGCTTGTTTGTTTTGTGGGTTGGTTTTTTTGTTTGTTTTTAAAAGAGTGTCTCAGAAAACTTCAATAGCACATGGACCAAACCTGAATCTAAGCAGTCACAGCAGTTGAGATGCTACCTATGATAAATATAAGCCCAAATGACCAATTTTCACTCAGCCAAGTAACAAGGATATCAACCCTCACGTTATACACTTCCATGTACTGCCAAGTTCACTACTACACTTGGCTGCATTCTCTCCTGCTGTGGAGACTACTCAGAGTGCCTAACTAACATCCACACAGAGAAAGAGACCACAATACTGACTTAATATTTTTCAAATCAGACAGTGCCATGATTTGATTTCCCTACACAAATCTCATCTGTTCAACTCCTCTAGTTATAGGCTTTGTCCTTTACACGTGCGTATAGGGTTGGACACACAGCTACAGTTATTAGAAGAGTGAGCCTCACTGATTTTCAGGACTTTGTTGTTTGTTTGTTCTTTGGTTTGGCTTTTTAGGGGTTTGTGGTTTTTATTTTGTTGAAGGTCTGTTGTTTTTTTTTAAGCTACTGTCTTGGTTATTTTCTCCAACTAACCAGAAGACAAGAAATTTCATGCAGTACTGCAACACAAATTCTCCATTCTGTTTTCCATGTTGCTTTCACCACACAGCCATTGACAGATATCATAACCAGGATTCAGTTCACCAGAGGAGGATTCCAGAATCACCACCTCATGTGTGAAAAGCCTTTTTTTTTGTTTCCTCACCTGTGGCAGAACTCTAACAAAACCCAGTTGCTTACCTCAGGTCTAAGAGAAGGAAGGATAACAATTTCTTGTAAAGCTTGTTTAGCCAGCTCCTGCCCTGCGATATCATCAAATTTGACAGCTGGCCCACTAACAAAGAAATGGAATACTAATTAGTCTAACAATGAGATGCTCTTTTTCAGCTGCAGCTGACTAATTTAATGCATTTGACTATTGACACAGAACCCTTCTGAGGAAATCTACAACTTTTAGTGCAAAGCATTTAAAAAGACAAGCATTTCAGATTTCAATTTTCATACTTTAGTAAAAATAAAAACAAAAAACCCCACCCCAAACAAACACAACAAAACAGGCCCCCAAAGCCTACACCAAAAAAAAAAAGTACCTACTTTCATTTCAAGTGGTCCAAAACTATACTGAACAAAAAAAATGATTTTTTCACATTGAAACGCTTACTGCTCTTCAGACTTACCTATCAACAATTTCATTCAGGATAAGATTGGCAAGATTACTGTCTACATTTCTAAATCTCTTCACTTCTTTCTTTTTCCGAGGAGCAGTGGTAGGAGTAGAAGGCTTATTTGTTCTGTTATTTTTAGGAACAGCCTGGAGAGGGAGGAAAAAGAAACAAAAAAAATGACTGTGATAGTTTGAAGCTAGCTAGAATGTTTTGGTGAGAAGAACTAGATAATAGGCTGAGAAATGAAAACAATGATGATGTCTACTTCGCTCACAGTCTTGCTGAGATGTGTAGAAAGCAAAAGCAAAACATTAGATAAAGTCACTTCGCTTGGACACTTTTCTCTGGGCTGTGCTGTCAGCTCTTTGCCTGCTGGGGAGCTTGTGGCTGCTGGCTGAACTCCATCTTGCTTTCTAACCTCACCCTCCATTTGCTTTGGCTGATTCACCTTTGCTTCTTAATCCCCCTGGCCGAACTTCCATTCTTCCTTGGGACTGGGGTAAGGTTGAGAGGGGTAGGGAGAAGGTGAGGGGTGGTTGAGAGCCCCTACTGGGGACTCAGATTTCTGGGAGGGGAGTTGTGTTTCTGTATTACCTTTTACCTTGTATATTTCTGTATATACTGTAAATATCTGCTTGAATATTGTGCTAGCTGTAAATATAAGCTTCATTCAAATTTCCAGAGCCGGCTGAGTCTAGTGTGGGTGATTTCTAAAGTGTGGGGGGGCGGGGGACACCCAAACCACCACAACAACTACTCAAAAAACCCAAATGAAAAGCCAACTCAATGCTTTTAAAGCATAATGTTAACAAAATTGCTTTCACATTTGACATACTCCAGTAAAATCTAGTATGTTAACACATATCAGATATTCTGATGATACCTTTTGATACAAATCATACTACCACAGGTGGAACATCTTAGGCTGAGCGGAGAGGAATTCTATTTTTTTTTTTACTGTGGTTTGGGGATTGTTTGAATTTTTTTGTCTTTTAAAGATAACACATTATATTTAACGACAGTATTTTCCCCCAGCATACTCTAGAAACAGGCTAGCACTGAAACAGATCAACTGTTTCAGATTTGCAATGCCTATAAGCAAGAATTTCTACTGCTGTCATGTTTTGCTAACAGGCCGCTTAACACATAGCAGCAGTAGAGCTGTATCGCTTTTATGTTCTAGATGTTTTGGTCTTTATTCTTCTTTACTGGGGGAAATGAGGATGGAAGGGAAAGAGATTTGACTCACAAGAAATACAGCATTTTTGTCTCATGTTAGTATAGGAGTTTGCTATTTAAGTCACAATCTAACCATGTCCCAGGTTGAGACAACAGTGTTAAAAACCTTGTTATTCAATTCCATAATTCTGCTATCTTATTATAAGCTCACAACAAGGTCATCTTGCTCTCCTTTCCTCCTCCTCCTGCCCTGGGTGTGTGGCAGGAGCCACTTTATCGGAAAGAACATGTAAGCAGTAGGCCTCCAGAGGCTTGTTTAGGCCTCTTTGAATGGCAGAGGCATTGGGAGGGGGATAGGATTGGAGCACTGGGGAGTATTAGATTTATTTTTTTTTGGGATGGGAAAAAAAATTCAAGGGGGTCTGCCATGGATGGGGTAATTGCTTTGTAATGTCTATCTCTGTATTTCTCTCTAAATGTAATTCTGTATTTTTTCTCCAATTTGATTTGAGAGTTTAATTTCTGTCGCTATCTTCAGAAAAACCATGACAAACCACAATCTGCTTTTCAAACGTGGCTGCAATACAACCTGTGCAACCTCAGCTTCCCACACAATTCTCCAAACAATATTATCATTACTGCCATCACAGTTAAAATCTGTTGGTCCATGAAGCCACACAACTTTCTAAAGCCCACTCTGCAGCCCAGCTCAAGAGGCTTGGCTGGAAAATCAGTTGTTGAGAGCTTTTTCCCAAGCACCTGCTGCTGCTACAATACTGTAATTAACAATACATGTGGGAGAATTTTCTTGCTAACAGGACATGAGCTGATAAACATGAGAACCTGTGCTGCAGAGTGTCCTTGAGTCCATCTCGGATTCAGAATACCAGGCGCTGGGTGGCCCCGCCATGTGCAGCTGCAGGAGGCTGAGCCCACCAGATGCAGGGGTGGGCACCACAGCTTGTTTTGATACAGAATGACCTATCTGTACCTTACACATAACTTTGAGCCAATCTGTACTTTCCACTTGTACCAATCTTGAAATAAGTTGGTCGTGCACACCTCTTCCAAGTAGCATATAAGCCACTGTACTGCCTGAGTAAAGCGTACTGCTTGAAGCTAACTCAGACTGTGAGGACTCATCAGTACCCCGATCCCGCCTCTGCTGGCTTCCCATGATTGCAAATCGAAGTTTGTTCTGGAATTTACATGGACTTTCCAAGTGTACACTGGTATATATATCCTTACCATACCTTATGAGTTGAAGCTGGAGGATTGGGTGCTGGTCTTGACACAGAAGTTGATATCCCACTGCAGCTAGGTGTTCTATGGTGACCGGAAAGGCCTATGGACCCAGTTTTTGCAACAGTTTTGGAACGAGGAAGAGAATTACTAGTGTGCGTTAAGGGATCCTTCTTTTTTGGAACCGCTCCACTTTCTATAAAGAAAACCACAGTAAAGAGAACATTTTCAGCAGTCATACCTTTACCATCAATTCCAACATGAAAATGCTATTGTTGACATGTAATATAGTATTACAGCAGAAGAACACAAGTTTTTAAAGGAGCTCAGTACATCCTAGGGTAAACTGATTGCAGCTCTCTCCTATAATTGAAGTTTCAAACTTCTGGGAACCCTCAAAAGCAATACTAGTTAGTCATCTTAAAAAAGAAAAGTGAAGATTAAGTTCTGTAACAAGGGAAGAACATAAACTATTCCTTAAAACAGAAGACAAGAGAACACAAGCCTAAAGATTTTCCTTCCCAAGAACTCCTAAAATTAATCGCTATAGTACGCCCAAATTTCGAGTCCTCAGATTCAGAGCATTCATTCCTTAACTGATGTTTAGCAGGCTAGTTACTTTAGACACCAGCTAACATTGTCTAGCATCTTCCACACAGCAGTTTCACTAAGATACTTACATTTGAGAAAATTACAAAAGGCACAGCTGCCAGCAACTTCCAGGAGATTTTTCTTACAACTCTGCATCACTTCAGGTACTGCAAGGTGCAGTAAACTCTGAATGGAAGCTCTGAAGCAGTTTACCTTCCTATGTTTAGGTTTTAAAATTTATTATACCACTGAATTCAAATGCCATCACACACTCTGTTCACACCTACACTATTTCATCTCCATGGTGGAGGAGGAAGGTCTCAAACTAGGTGACAGATAGAAGTTAACACATGGGTGATTAAACTACAAAAGGCCATTTTGGTCCAATGAGTGAAACAGCACTGGATTTCTACATTCTCTGTATGCGATACACAACAAAATAAGGCTCTCTGACATAGAAAGAGCAAATGTAAAGCAGAGACTATAGGCAAGAGCAAACTGAAGTGAGCATGTGGTTTGGTAAAGCTGGTTATGGTTAGGGCACAGCATCAGATCAAGGATTTTTGTGTGGCAGGAATATAGTACTGGCAGCTACCCAGTGTAGTACTACTGTCTGTGATGGAAACTGTAAATACTGTCTTACACTATTTTAGGAGGACTATGGTGCCTTTTGATTAGATAGAGAAATATGGAGTCAGAGGTAAGGAAGCACAAGAGTTATTTCAGCTACAAGTTTCTTTACTAAGATTCCAGAAATTTGCAACTCAGTTTGATTTGTTAGCTTTAATCTACAGGTCAATGAACTATGCTTTTTAGGGAAGTTAACTTTTAGTTTATGGTATTATAGTTCAGTGAAAAACACCAAGGAGGAAGCTTTGTAATTTTGAACGTTGTATAAAAAGAAACCCAAGTAAGAATCATTTAGTTACTACCATGTTGTCACCTTCTTTACTTAGAAGTCTTACATACTATCAGAAGCAAGTATCTTTACAGAACCTGCAGGTATTTATGTTTTGAAGTACTTGGCTAACAAGCTTCTGAAGCCTTTCTTCAGTCACAAATCTACTGTACTTAAAGAGTTAGAGAAACTCTGCAGGGGTCATCATATACAATGCAGATATACCAATATGTAAAAATAAGCAACCTGGAAGAATAGGGTTAACTACATTTATCTGTAAGATGTTTCTTGTAAAAAAAGAAACAAATGAAACGAAATCAAAACAAATCCAAAACTGGCTACTAACACAATGGCACACAGATCCAGCTGGTTACATTTACTTAGACACTCCTACACAGCATTTTTGAAGTAGAAAACTCTCCAAAATTAGGCATACTTAGCAACTTTCAAGATCAAAATAACAGTATATTAATCGATTAGAAATCCTAGCTACTCAACACTGACTGGCCCAATTTATTCATAAGGTGGCACTCCCTTTCACTTCATCATCACAGCTGGCTTGATGTCAACACAGGAAGGCTTCAAAAAGCTAAACCAGTTTTTCTCCATCTTCTTCACCATAACAACTTGCTAAATTATCACACTTTCCCAGAACTACACCCATCTATTAGGAACAATACACACACACTGCAATTTTGAGTATACACACACACACTGCACAAGTAAGAAGTACTTCAGGAAGTTGGAAATGCAGGATGGGGATGGTGGAAAGAAAGGTTTAAATACAAACTACGATATACTCCAGCTGTATACCTCCAGGAATAGAGACCACTAAGTTCTGTGGTCAGTCCCAAAAGCATAGCACAGAAAAAAAGTTATTCAGTGTCAACTCCAGAGGGAAACTTCATTTTATATACTATTTTTTATTGAAGAAGCAAATAAAAACATCAAACTTTTCAGAATTATAGTTTATCTAAAGCTTACCTGTTTCTAAAGGGTGAGGTACTTCAGATATATAAATATGTATATATTGTCAGACTGATAGTTCCTATTAATTCATGATGTAAAGCATCTGTTTTTCTATAACAAATGCAAAACCTTCAAACATTTCTTATCCATTTGTATTTGTCACCTGCTTGAAAGATGGAAAATATACTGCAAGTGGCCTTAAAACATTCGCAGTATCTCTAGCAGCATTTTTGCTAAACATTTCATCACTCCAAACAGAACAATAAGGAAGTGCTTCAAATATGTTCTAATCACAAAGACAAACCGTATTTTTTCAAGTGCATTTGAAACACTGAAACAATTCTCTACCTCAAATAGACTTATAGGATAGTAATATGGACTTGGTAATTTTGATTTTACTTTCTAATATTTGACTAGACAGAATAACTTACTTCAAGGCTCCAAGCTAACACCACTAAACCATACAGAAATACTAAAGACCTGGTCCTGAAAGTATCCCTGCATTTTCATCTGTCATCCCAACGTATACACAGCAAGAAAATTATGAACTAGCAGGGCAGAAAATTTTATCAGAGGTTTTCTATTGATGGAACTGCGATAAGCTGCAGATAGATGCCCATTTTCAGACTACATTACAAACAGAAATATTAAAATGCCTTTATTATATTCAATTGGTTTTAAAAGTAAAGTGAAATAAGTATATGTTTGAACCACTTAAGAGAAGCTTGATTATACCACACAACTGGAAAGACAGCAACAATCTGGGGAATATACATCTCGAGTTTAGTTATTTAATAAAGGTAATAGCATGATTTGTATTTTGGAAAAGCAAACCAATTACATTGTCTTTTTTTAACATCTAAAACAAGTTGAGTCACATTTCAAACAAGTTAATGCTGTTTTACAACTTCTTAAGCTTCCAAAAACCAGTTGTAACTGGTGGCAGCAGCTCCAGCATTGAAAAACAGTTTCTAACCTGTAGTTGTGGATCAGGGAATACTCATTACACATGCCTATAGGCAAGTGAAAGAAAACAACTAAAGAGAAGTTATTGTATGTGGTCTGTGGACCCCAAGATGGAACTTTTATGTAACTCTATTTATGCATTTCTAGTAAAAAAATAATTCTATTGAAGTAATAAAAATTACCTAACAGAAAACTTGCAGCAAGGAACAATGACCTGTTCCATGTTTTGAATGGTAGCACAGCTACACAGACCAAGGACACTGTTCATTTCCTTCTAATCAGAGAGCCTGAGAAATACTTCTGCTGCCAATTATGGCATTAAAAAAGATCTTACCACTACTTGTTCACCCACCTGGGAAACTCCTTATACTTCAGTATTAAGAGCAGAATTCTTGCAACTTGATATACACTGTCAACACATGCCCACTACTGAAAACATGCCAGTGAAGCCTTTCAAGTGAGAAAATATATAAAATACTGTCTACTTGCACAGTGCTAATGTTGTGGTAAGAAAGTGAAATTAAATGCTTTCTTGGAAGGTATATCACGCTGAGATTTGTGTGTTAAATGTAAAATAGATAACTGGAATTACTTTGATACTACCAGTGTCAGATGTCCAGAAAATAATAATAATACAGAACTCATAATCAAGAGCCTTTAACAAAACTTACATTATCTGCTTCTCAAATTAGTTTTGAAACAAAACAAACCCAAAAACTCCACTATGCAAAAGAAAATTTGTGTCTGAGGAAAAAAAAAGGAAACAACAACAAACACAACCCAGCTGAACTGTTTCATATCTATTTCAAAACAAAGATTAGAGTCAAGGCTACTTGTTAGTACTCTTAAGGTACCACGTAGCCTTCTGCAACTAAAGGGCAGGTGCCACTGCTGTAATGAGGTCTTACAAACTTCAGTATAAATCTATCAGATAAATTTTCAAGAAAAATCTCTGGGTATTTAAGTCAGTTAGGACACCATGAATAAAGATGCTAGTGATAAGTAGTCATTTGTGCTAGAGTCCAGAAAATTAGTCTGAAAGGCTGACACAGTATTTTGGATGAAGGAAGAATCTCCAATCACTAACATTCTACACATGTAAGAAATACACAGTGCAGCTGTGGGAGGGGAGTATCAGAGATAATTAAAACACCTTTAAAGGTAAATAAAAATAAATAAATTTACCTTTAAAGGTAAATAAAAGGACTTTTGGATCAAAGAACAGGCAAAAAGACATTTTCTTGCTGTTAAAACTATGCATGACCATGTTCTACACTTCATAGAATCCTAGACTTTCTAAAAGCCTACCTTGATTCAGCAACAGCACTGGTAATACTTTATGTAGACAGAAAAATGCAGCTTATGCCAGAGCCCTGTAGCTCAGTACCTCTGCAGCATCTCTGTTTTTCAGTAACAACAGTCCTCTCATCTCAAGTAAACTGCAAGCTGATTTTGTACAGTTTTTAAAGACTCTGTAATCTACTTTGTGTTTTTAAATGATCACTGCTGTTCTTGTGATTTTGTTACAATATGTATACAGGAAGTACCTTTCAAGAAAAAAAAGTGCAGCACCAACATCTTAAGAACAAGACTCCACATACACACATCCCAAAAAAAGAGACAGAGAGCACTGAGTGAACTCCACAACTGCAGAAGTTCGGAGGTTAACCTCTAATTTCCACAAATTCTGAATCTCATGTTTACTTTGGGTAATGTAAATGCAAATGGTACAAGCCTCTTGAAGTCTTGCTAAAAAGGAATCAGTAGATGCCCGATACCTAACTTCATGACCTACTCTTTAGTTGTTCTTCCTCTTCTCAGATTTCAGAGAATCTGGTAAATGCAAGTTTCTGTTAGCCTGAGTTTGTTTTTAGAAGGCTGGAAGACGCTTTCTCAGAATAAAGAGTGCCTAGAAGACCATAGCTCTATGAAGTTGTTTTGCCACTTTCTGCCACAATTTTACATAGTGGTTCAGTCATCTATCTTATGTAGGTCATCAGGCGTGACTCCAAATGGGTAAACTAATACCAGTTTCCACAAGTTTACCAACAGTGATGACCTCTATGGGAATTTCTGTAAACAAAAACACCTGCTACAGAACTCTCAAAATGCTTCTTCACTTCCAGTGGATGCTGATGGACATTTTTATGCTTTGTTACTAACACACTGAAGTAAGTAACAGTTTTGAAAGTGCAGCCTAACCTTTTCCTGCAGCATCCAATTCTAAGATACATTGAGAAAAATACACAAAAAACATGTAAAGGAAAGAGTTTGAAGAAAAAAAAAGCTGTTCACAACAAATCAGATGTTAGAAACTTGTATGTGTCTAGGTATATATTTGTTTATTCAGTCTCTAGTCAACCAGTCAAAAAGAAAGAGTTGTACTGGACCATTTATGGTAGAGTTCTTAAGCTCAATCTAGATAGGAATTTATACAAATGTAGTTAACAAAAACACCACGCCTGCAGTAACCTTAAGGTGTCTAACATGATATATTTCCACTGCCTTAACTTCTCATATATCAGAAATATTAAAAACAAACAGTAAGATGACTTCAGAACTAAAAATGCAGCTAAAAACCCAAAGCACGTGGCTTACATTTTTTGAAGCCTGAATACTGCTCTTGATTTAGTAGACAAGTTTTATGAATTCCATTGCTTGTTAGATCTCCATTTTCTTTAACATCATTAGAGTCTAGCTTACAAATTACCAGTTGAGATCACAGTTGTGACAGTTGTTTACTGTTGACTTTAAACATCCCCTGAAGACAATTCACAAACACCACAGTAACTTTACCCTTGTGTACGGATGAGCAAGTTTACTTCTGGTATTTTAGTATACCTGGTGCAGTCTTCTGGGAAAAGATAAAAACATCCTTCTTTGACAAAAAGCAAGAGCTGGGCTTTAATTTTCCTCATTTTAACTTTGTAACACTTTCTCAGAGTAATAGCCCCTGAAATGTCAAGCAGTTCAATGCAAATGCATATTCACTCTCCTGGTATTGCAAAGTTCTACTTATGCAGGCACATATCCTATTGACATAATGACTGTGACACTTTCTAAAACAGGTTTCATTTAATTTCTTTAAGAACACAACCATGAAAAACATTTTCTAATATGTTGTCTTAATAAACAGTTCTGAATTCTAGGATCTCCATTTTAAGAGAGAAGCAATGACAGAGTCATGGAAAGGAAGGGATGTATTTAATGTAAAGCCTTTAGTAACAGAAACATGAAACAACTTAAAGTTGGTGGGGGCAGAACATAGTACTGCATTTTTTTTTTCTCTGTAACACACCAGAAACTGAGAGACATCCCCTCAATTTGCACTGGTAAAACCAAACCCACCTGACTGGAGATGTCCATTGCGGCATGCCAGGTTAGTACTGTCATTATAGACCTCCATTTGCGGCTTGGAAATTTGCAAAACTGCCTGCAGCTTCTCTACATAGTAAACAGAGGGGAAGGGAGGAAAAAAAAGGACAAAATAAACAAAAAATAAAAATGAACCAAGGAAATTTATGTATGTTGAACAAACAAATGTCAAATGTGGCTTTGTTATACTTGATACAGGGTTAAAGATAAAAGGAGTATTTCTAGCTATTCTGTGTATTTAGAAAGAAAAATAAGAGAATTCTGTCAGTGTGAGCAGGCCTGAAAACAGGGTTTTAATACTGGCTATTTACAGCTGAGTTAATTACAGCCATCTTCCCAGTTTAGTGATTGCAGTTACTTCCCAGAAGCAACGATCAGGATTAATTCAACTGCATTTACTAAATATTTGTGTAATACTTCTGAAAGTTCTCCCCAAGGTTTTACTTTGACCAACTGCAAGGAGTTACCACTTTCCTGCATATTAAATGTAACAGCCAGCCAACATTTTACAGAAATCTCTGCTATTCAAGCAAAACACTCCACATACATTACAATGATCTCTATTCAAGACCTCTATTTAGAAATACAATTGCCTTGAAATTAATTCAATGAAATAGTCATGCAAGCTGCATTCTTCAACATGATTAACTTCAGAAAGGTTCATAAGGTTAAAGATTAAAAGAAAGAAATTAAGAAGTCATGACAAACTAGCCAAAGTGTAATTCAAAAAGAGGTGTAAGGCTGCAAAACAACACTAAATAAGAATTAAGTCTGAGAACTAACTGTTCTCTGCAGCTGCACTCCTACTTTTCCCACTGCAACACAAAACCTCTAGGCCATACTTTCAGGGGCTCTTACAGCCTCCCTCACCTTTATTTCTCACACATACACCCCTTTGTTGCACAAACAAAACACAGTTTATAAGGATGTAAGATATACATATTTCACACTCTCTCCTCTGCCTGACGGTTTTGTTTTGGGTTTTTTCCCCCCTCCTCTCCCCCAGGAAGAAAACAATATTGAGAAGCTGCAGAAGAAGGAATGGATGAGTAGAGAAGCAATGTCCTCTAGAAATACAAAAGCACATATTGCAAAATATTATACTGAAAACATGCACACTTAAGATCATAGATGCCCTGACTGGAGGAAGGATTGCCATTCAGAGCTTGCATATCATAAAAGCAATCATCACAAACACTTCCTTATTTCCACTTCTTTGTCTATTAATGATATTTTTTCCAGTCCTTCTGGTTAATTCCCTCCTTTCTGTGCCTGCTCCTGATCACTCACCACTCAACTTTAGACCTAAGAGTTTAAGTGATGATTTAATAATAATATCCAGACTGAACAGACTCTGTTTAGAGTGAAAACTTTGTGGCTACAGATAAATACGAAAAACTATAGTTCAAGATTCAGTGTGCACTCAGAGTTTACTTTGTTTTAAACTGAAAACAATGAAGACTCCAGCACAGGAAAACAAAAAAATGTTAGTCACACAAGAACAACCTACAACCACCCACAAGCTTTCTAATCTGCAAGAAGTTACCCTGAAAAAATTCCCTCTAAAGTAGTCTATGAAAAGTCCTTTTAGTATGACTGACCATAGTGAACTATTTTAGCACATGCAGCACTGAAAGAGACAGCAGAATAGTCTACCTGCTGCTCAATGCATGCAACTTATATGGAAAGCACATGGAGAAGCTTAGGAAACAAAATTAGTACTAATAGACTTGGCAACAGATAACCAGTTAAGTTTTAGAGAATATTTCTGAACTTAAAAAAAAAAAAATAAACAAACTACAACAAGCACAAAAAACAACACCAAAACCTCACAACTTTCTAGAGAGTGACATAAACTCAACTGGTTCGGGCAGCAGCTCAGGAAATGTTACTTGCTTCAACAGTACAGTTTGAGACTGGGGTTTTATCGCAACTATCAAAGGTTTAACAAGTTCTACATATTGAGTAAAAAAAAAAAAAATCCAACAAAACCATAATCTAACTATTGTCCAGTCTCAATTCACATACTGTCTTCATTACTTGTTACCACAACGTTTGAATATTGCATATAAAATTACATAAAACAAATATATGAGTTTTCTTGAGAGACACTGTACCTATAGAGCCCCCTGGAACAATGAAAACTTATTGGGATATTAAATATTATTCCAGAAAGTTACACAGGGTGCCTGTCTAAGTGTTTTCTCCCTATGCCTCCAGACATTGAAAACACTCCAATGATATTTACAGAATCTCATTATTTATCCTTAATGATACCTACACAATAAAAACCACTGCAGCTGTTCTTTATTTTGTCAACACTAGATGTTGAGTTCACATTACCTGATTTCTAAAGGAAAAAAGACATTGCCCTATAATACAAGCCTTAAGCAAAACCACTATGGCCTCCAATAAAGCAGATTCCTGCAAAGCATCCATTGAAACCCATACATGGGCAGTATCATTACCAGAGAGGATACCGATGTAAGTTACCTTAATTATGTTTCATGTGCAGCCTTCAAACAAAATACAGAAGCTACACATAGTACACAGAAAGGCACTAGGGCAGACAGAAATCTGTCCACCTACTGAAAGTCTCTGTGAAATGGGAGAATACATATTGGTCCAACATGCGTACAGCACAAGAACTGTGTTGTGCTGGATACTCAGGAACAGCAAAGTGCTGAATTGAATGTATTGACTGTGGAAAACCAATATGCTCCTGTGATTCTACATATATCGAACATAATGATTCTAACAAAGGCGATCAGTCATCCAAGACAGACCAGGACTGGATAGGGCTGGGTGCTAGGCTGGAATGAATGATCCTGGAGGTCTTTTCCAAACTGGTTGATTCTATGATTCTATGACTATGGACACCATCAGAGCAAGAATTATCCACTCATCTAACACTCTAAACCATATGAAAAACAGGAGTCACCACCAATTCCAATGATGGAACGCCTAAGTACCCTGACAGTTAGGCCAACTCACTATCGTTACTAGACTGCAAAGCCATCTGGTCACCCTGAAGTGCCCTGAAATGTACATGGGGTAACTTCAGCTTTCAGGCTGTTAGAGGCAGATCCTTAGTGCAAACTGAACAAGAACCTAAGTAGAAAAAAGTACTGAACATCTGGTAATTTCCAAGTAAAAATAAAATAATATTTGGCATCAGCTTACACAATGAACACTACTCTATACCTGTTCACCTTTCAATCTGCACTGAAGGAAGAATACAAATAGCTTGTGACTATACATTCTGGTAGTAAGGAGGAAGGAAGTCAGTATCTTTAGGTTTCTTGCACTTTCTATATTTTCACTCAGAGCACAGGAATAAACAACTCACCAACATCACAAGTGCTACTGCAGTAACACAAGTACTACTTACAAACTACATACACTGCCACCTTAAGGTTCCAAGAACAGCTATTTTTTTGAGGAAGTCCTAGTCACTTACAATTAGCATGTCAGCAACAAGCCATACCTTACAGAAGATTGTTAGCACATAATCACATTCATTCTTATGTTCCCCAGCTTATACTACCTCTAGAAGTCAGCCTTTAATTTTAATGAGCAGAAAATACCTTCTCCGCATAGACTAAGATTCTACCAACAAATATCCACAGTAAGGTATAGAAGTCAGCAGCCTTTCACCTCATGTTTCCTATACCTTTTATTCCAAAGAATTAAGGACACCAGGAACTCAAGGGAAATTAAAGAGATTCACTTCCTTATAGTTGTCACAACTACCCTGTCAATGATCAGTCAGGAACACATCATCACAAAATGAAAGAGGAAGACAGGAGGTGGTGGAGTCGCTGTCCCTGGAGCTGCTCAAGGCAGGATTGGACGTGGCACTTGGTGCCATGGTCTAGCCTTGAGCTCTGTGGTGAAGGGTTGAACTTGAAGATCTGTGAGGTCTCTTCCAACCCTGATGATACTATGATACTATGACATAAGTTTTTCTTTATTTTCTATATGCTCCTAGAAGAGAGAGTTCAGAGAACTCAAAATAGTTCAAGATTAAAGCAGCAGACATGCAGGTTAAACTCAAATATATTTGTTAGCTCTCCCTCAAGGAGCAATTAAATAAATAAATAATCAGATATATAAAATCTTTATTTCCATTTTACTGTCTGAAATGAAAGCATTTTTTAAGATCTTAGCCTAGAAGATACACTGTACAAAGGTGTGGGTTTGTTGCTTGATGCAGAGGGAAGATATTTATCTAATATCCATGCAAAGTGAGATGCCACTTCCAGTCCTGCCTCTGTCTAATAAGAACTTACATAAAACACTTGATTTTGATCAGGCTAAAACTATACCACACTGTGATTCTGAAAATACATTATCTTACTTGCTAGCCTTAAAATAGAACACCACTAGATAAAAAATGTGAGAGTTAGGATGTCACAGCCTACATGATGCTAAAGAACTATTATTACAGTATATACCAACAATCTGGAAAATTATTATGTAAGCAACAACAGAATTAACAGAACATGAACTAGTTACAGAAGGCACACATAGCATTCATGATTAGCAATATATCATGGTTTACTACAGTTATAACACAGAAACGCTAAACTAGCAAGAGCTAGTCAAGGCTTTCTCAGTTTTACTCAAGCATGCAATGCTGTAAGACCTCTCAGTTACTTTTACAACTATTTCTTAAGGCACGGGGAAGCAGGGCATGAGATTCCAACTTTAAAAATCCATCAACAGTATTGAAAAACTATTACTTACTCTCATCCTAAAATCAAACTTAAGAGGCACCATGCCCAGACAGTGACCCTTTCACTTAAAAAAAAAATGAAGTAACACTTTAGAAGAAAGTTGTACATGACATGAAGTTGTACATGACAAACATCCAAGCCAAGGACAAACTTCCCAAAGTCACAAATTTTAACTGGTACCTAAAAGCTGCAAGCGATCCTTGGCCATTGCCAAATTTGTCATCATTTTCGACTGCAGACGTCGAGCCCGTTCATAATGATCACCTTACAAAGAAAAAATCAATGTTAAAACATGATTTGGCAAATGAACTTTTGAAGTGCTAAAACACTGACACTCCGCCTTCCCTACTCTTCCTCCCACCCTTTATCTGCCTCTCCACTAAGGAACACTGTCGCAAAGCTAAAGAAAACCTCCTAAAGCTTTCTATTTGATCAATAATCTGAAACTAGTTGACACTATCTGTTTTACAGTTCTGCTTGTAGAGTGGCAAGAACCCAAGCACTGCTTTGCATATCCTCTAACATCTCATGCAGACCTAATGTATGTTGTCACTGCATTTTTCTAAACACAAATCAAATTAAACACATTTTTTTAAAAGCTTGAAAAGTGACCGAGTGGCCAAGTACAGTTTGAAATCATTCACTTTGGCAAAATTAACAGACTTAAGTTAACTGTGTCCCTTTACATTTCAAAACACACAGTTAGAGACATTAACATCAACACTTCCTGAAAAAAAAAAAAAAAAGCCTATCCAAGCCAAGTTTTTCTGGCAGGGTTGAACCTTTTAAAACTTTCTTTTTAAGAACTGTATAGCTGAGGTTCTATCAAAGGCCACTGGTACCACAGCTTAAATAACATGTCACCACATACTGTTTGCAAACATTTCTAAACGTAACTGATGAAGAAAACAGCAGTTAACAAAAGCAGATACAAGTCTGGGGCTTGGAGGGATGGAATAGCATTACTATATTATCCTGAAGACAGAGATTCTTAACAAGTCCTTCACTACACATATATTTCTCTGTGGTACATGCCTACTTCAACACTGCAGTTTAAAATGTTTCCACACACTTTCAGTATTGAAAACGTTCAGCTATTTTGGCATATGCTACTCTGGAACACTATGCTAGACCATTCCAAATTGGGGTGTTTCTTTTTTAGTTACACAGAATGTTATATTCTCTTCAGTGAGAAGACAGTCAGCTTTGCCAAATCAAATCAGAAGTCACTGTTTTGGCATTTCTTTCACATAACAAATAAAGTGGTTTACTCTAGAATTTTCATTAACTACTTTGGATTTTGGGTAGTACGGAAATATTTGGAGCAAGATTTACATGTGTTATAGACCAGAAAGTTGAAGTAAAACAGAGAAATGAACAAGTGTTGATCTACAGCTAAAACGGGAATAGGAAACACAAATTAACTCATACTGCAGATGATTCCTAGCATCCATCTTATTTAGCAATACTGATTCCTCACTTTGAAGAGGCCAAAACCAGAAGTCTTTTCCACAAAACTGGCTTACCTTGACCAATTACTAAGACAGCTATTCCTTTTTCCAGTTCTTCAATTCCTTTCTTATACCATTCAACAGCTTGCTCCTTTTGTCCTGCTTAAAAAAGGAAGTGAACCCATTATCTTTTATACTTCATTAAAGTTTAGGAATGGTTCCATATGCATAAAACAAGTAAAACAAAGGGACAGTTGAACAAAACCCTGTGATTTAAAGAAACAAAGGGACACTCTCAACTTAATATTTACTTAGTTTCAAACAAGCTTTTCTATTAAAAACACGTACTACACCAGCCTCAAAGAACTTTTGCCTCTTCTATGAATACCTCTCCATCTGTCTTAAAGAGATCAGCTCCCTAAAAAAACTCAAATGACCCCAAAACCGAACCACAAAAAAAGGATTAAAAAAAGCTAACCTACATATATTCATTTAGAACAGAAATGGTATAATTGACAGCTTTTTTTTCTGGAACATCAAATTGAGAAATGCCCAGGGAGGTGGTGGAGTTGCTGTCCCCGGAGATGTTCAAGAAAAGACTGGATGAGGCACTTAGTGCCATGGTCTAGTTAACTGGCTAGGGCTGGGTGATAGGTTGGACTGGATGATCTTGGAGGTCTCTTTCAACTTGGTTGATTCTATGATTCAACCTTCCGGTGACATCCAATACCAAAAGTAAAACTAGAAGCACAGAAACTCAAGAAGATGATAGCAACAAGTCTAAGATACCACACAGGTAAGAAAACACGCAATTTTTCTCTGGTTAACTTTTGTACAGAGCAACCCATCTGTCACAATGCTATTTCTTTGTTCATCCTATGATGAACTGCTGTACGACAGGTGTTACGTTAGCTTTCACATGAAGCACAGTACATGCAGAATTAGAGTACTCCTGTTTACCAACAACATCCTAAATGGATTTTATAGCCATGCCTATGCCTAACCTATACTATCTGACACCACGACAGCAAATAACTCGTTGAAGAGATACTCTTATAGACATCATACTTTGTCCCTTCTATAAATACTCTGCATTAAAAAGATACTTGCCTGTATATGGAAAATAGATTTGTGCAAGGTGTGTATGTCACACTAAGCACACCTTTCCTCACAGGAATACAGCACAGTAGATAGTACAATTTACACCTGATTAGCATTAAACAAGCTGCTAATGCTAGAAACAAGAAAAAAAAAAATCCTAGAACAAAGCAAATTCAGAAGGGATCATGTCTGACAAAACTATGTGTAAGTGCCAGTTACCAGTGACTGTCTTGCTGCTTCAGCACTCAAATCTTTAGATAACATTAGTCCCAAACCTATTTTCTAGCAAATTTTATTGCCAGTAAAATAATCTTAAAGGTTTTCCCCTGCTTCTATACAGATGCAAAATCTTTTAGTGATGTTTAGTAATCTTTTAATAACGTTACCAGATAATTCCACACTTCACTCCTCTTATCCAAATAAATCATGGGAACAGCAACTTACTACAGCTGTGTACATCACATACCTTGGGAATAATCTGATTGTTGCACACTCTTTGCCAATCTCACATATCCTGACTGTAAATGACAAAGCTAAATACATGAAATTGCTGAAGATGAGCAACTTTGATCTTCTTTGTGGCTTTTTTTACTTCAACCTTCTCCCCATCACATACAGAAACTACTGACTGCAGTGTAAATCTAATGCTGATTACAGCTGTTTAAAAATCAAATTTGAGATGATTCCAGCCACCTCTGCTATGCCTGAATTGTTTTGCTACTCTGAAGAGGAGTTATGAACATGCCAAGGTCAACATTAAAATTTCATTTCCATCTTTTAACTGGAGAAGTTTTAAAAGCAATATATCAAACCAAGCTGTTTGCAAGGGTAGTGCTCTGAATCTGCACAGAACAATTTACTAGTTCTCAGTGTTTAAGACAGTAAGTACAACAAAATAGTCACATCCCTTAGAAGTTACAGCTTTGCTGTACTGGGCCTAACCGCAATGGAAGCAATTTTCTTCATAGGAGCCCATACAGTGCTGTGTTTCGGATTTGGGACTAAAACAATTTTGATGACACAGCAGTGTTTTCGCTATTCTTGAACAGTCTGCTCAGCCTCAAGGTTCTTTTTCCCCACTCTGGATCCTCAGCAAATAGTCTGGTGATACACAAGCAGTCGGGAAGGAAAACTGGCAGGATGACTGAGCCAAACTGGCTAAATCGATATTCTATATCACAGAATAAAACACTCAGCAATAACCCAAGTAGAGGAAGAACAGGGTGAGGGCTGCCTTCCAAGGCAGCCACAGCTCAGAAACTATCTGGGCACTGGTAAGCAATCACCTTTGCATTGCATCACTTATCTTCTTGACACCTCTTTCCTTCCATTACATAGTGAACCACAAGTTTGCCCACTTTTACTTTTCTTATTTGCTCCCTGTCTCACTGAGGAGAGTCAAGAGGCAGCTCTGTGGGTGCTTAACTGCTGTCTAGTCAAGCCATCACATGCACCTTTTCAGTGGCAGAAAAGGGTGTTAAGCTTAAGTTTTAAAATATCTAATCAGAAATATTAGTTTTCCAAGTAAAGCTGAGGCACAAAAATTACCAGAAGGACTATCATAATTACTGAAGTATGCACAGCTTCCAGAACAGCTAAAACGCCACAAAATTAAAACAGGGTATTAAACAAGCAAAAAAAAATCTAACTCTTTTACACATTATGCCTAATGTTCACTTCTGGAGGTTATTAAAACCAGTATTTACATATCAAATACATTCAAAGGTATGCATATATTCCAGTAACAGATAAATAATGAACCTATGTATGAAAGCAAAGTGAGTTCTTTCTCAGGAAAAGAAATACTACGTTTTCAAGTTACTTTGCAACTGCTTGTGTTAGCTGCAGAGACGTTTTCCTTACTGACCTGTGCAGCTAAATTCATATCTGACAACCCCAGAAGTACCTACCGGGCAAGTCTGTAATTAAAGCGGATATTTGAAGGTTCATCCTTCAACCCACCAACAGTTATAAACCACAACAGTGAAAGACACCTCAACTACTCTTCACAGAGTAATCATTAACAACATTTAAGTATTAAGCTACCTCACTTTCTTTCATGCTCTTCTCCTCTGACCGTTGATGCTCTAACACCATACAATTGTTCTGAAACAACTTTAGAGACTTGAGTTTTCTTCTCCCAGAGCTTACCACTGCCACTCCCAAACTGTCAAAGCAAAGTAAGACACATCGCTCGCTTTTATGGTGCTCCCAGCATTTAACTCCTATTGAAGGCCTAATCCAGATTTTTTTATGATCTCCTCCTCTAGGATATCAGCTTTACTGAAGCTCAAATGAAAGATATAATAAGGAGTTCTGATGTTTCCAGAGGATTTTAAAAACCAGAATAGCATGCCCCCAAAGCCTATCTTTTGCATTCTGACAGAGTATTGCTGCTGAATTTGAAGTAAACGGTTAAATCAAACACACTACCAACTGGGTTTTTTGTTTATCCTCCAGACATAAAAAAAACCCAACCAACCAACCAAACAAACAAAAAAAAAACCTTCTGTATTTACTTAATATAACCTTACACGACCTGCTTAACGTCTTATAGTGAGACAGTGATAGTTTTTATTATAAGTAAGCATGTCAAACAGTTGAAAAAATAGCTTTAAAAACCTGCGATTCCAAACAGGTTGTCTGTGGGACAGACTTCCTTAGGATTCACTTCAACGCCTCCATCATTTGTCTGACAGTACATTAAAAGACGCACCCTTATTATTGTCCCTGGTGCTTTTGTTGTCCGGTTACTCTGGTTAAGCCGATAGCTAGTAAGAGTCACACACCCTGATTTTTAATCACCTCCCCCAGACACATCAAAACGTTAAAGTTTTGTTTTAAATTAAAGACTTGATTTGCGTAGAAAACTAGTCTGAGTTGCAGCTTTTTGATCCAGCCTGCGCCCGACGGTTACCGCGACGAAGGGATGGACCCAGCGAGGGGCGGCGGAGGGAGAAAGCGCAGACAGGTCACCCTCCTCTGCAGATCCTTCGCAACTCGCATCTCTCCATTAGCGAGTTTCGGTATTTTATAATTCAAAGCGGCAGCCCCGGTACCCTGGTGCACGCCCGACAGGCCTGGCCAGCCTTCCCTCGCAGCCCGGGCCAGCCGCCGGCGCTCCCCTACCTCTCTCGTCCTCGTCGATACGCAGCGCCATGGAGATGCATTCGAAGGCCCGCTTGTGACAGGCCCGCACCGTCTCGGGCGCCCCACCGGGCTCAAGAGCGTCGCCGGCCCCGGCCCTGCTGCCCTTGGATGCCATAAGGGCACCACGGGAGAGGCGCTCGCAGAGCCAGGCGAAGAACAGGCCCAGCTGGAAGGCGACGAAGCGGAGCAGGGCGAAGGCGGCAAAGAGCGGGTACGAGAAGTAGTACAGGTTCCTCTTGTGGGGGGACGCCGCTGCTGCCGCCGCCCCCGCCGGCGGCACGGGGGGGCCCGGCCCGGGCGGCGAGGAGGGTGAGGCCCCGGGGGCCGGGGGCGCAGAGCTGGAGCCGGCTGAGCCCTTCTTCTTCCCTCTGCCACCCGGAGAATTCATTCACCGCCGTCGCCATAACCCGCTGCCAGGGACTGACAACAACCGGCCATGGCGGCGACGACGCCCCTTTCGTTCGGCCCCAGGGGGAGGAGCGTGCGGCGGCACTCGCCGAACGCGGGGCTGCGCCACCGCCCCCAGCACTGCTACACTCAGCGCGCCGCAGCGCCAGCGACAATAGGAGGCGGGGATGGCGCCGCGGGGCGCCTACAGCTCCCAGCGTGCTCTGCGGTGGCGCCGCTTGGGGCTCACGCTGGGACGCCGCCGCTCGGCTCGCTCTTCGGTGGGAACTCCGGCGGGAGCGGTGCGCTGCGCGCCGTGTCAGCACTGTGCGTGAAGAGCATCTGCTCCAGCCCTGACCCAGACTGTCAGACTTCAGCGCACTGAAGCACACCGAGTGGAAAGACGATGAATAATTTATTGAAATTAGTTATTCTGAGTGGAGCTGTGAACCCTCCCGCAGGCAAAACGCAGTGCCGGTACCTCCTGCCGCTCCCAGTATACGGTCACTTTCAGAGGCAGATGAGGGTTCTAAATTCACAGGCCTCTCTCTCACTTCAAAATGCATAACTGACTTATTGTATATATCCTCCTGCCACGGTAGAGCTGCCCCCGAGAGAATAATCTCCAGTGCTTTGTCTGCCCCACATTTTGTAATTGAAATGACTGTCTCCTCACATGGAAGAAAATGATGTCATTGAGTATACATTATAGATACATCATTTGTGGGGAAAAAAAATCTTAACTCTTTTTACACCCTCAGTACAATACTCTGTTATCTCAGGCACTGTTACAAATTATTTGCCCAATTATAATATTTGAGTGCTCACTGATGAGATGGTTCCTCCAAGTTCCTACTCCTTTGGTTATCTGAAATCTTAAAATGCCTTGGTATAGGAAATGAGAGGAGGCATCTGCATATCAGCATCGCAATGCTCCTGGGTTTGCTGCTTCTGTATTTAATGCTATAGCAAGCTCCTTCCTCTATGCTTCGGTTCTCATGATTTCTAATTGGGCTTTTGGTGGTGGTGGTGGTTTTGTTTGTTTGTTTGCTCACTGTGCTTTGTCAAGCACTGGCTGTTCTACAAAGAATACTGAGAGACACTGGTGTTATATGATGACAAGGCATTTTTCTCCTACACCCCAGAACTGCATACAGTATCCTGGACTGTTTTAAAAGTATAGAAAAATACTATTAATTAATTCAGTGCACCAGCTGGTGTCCCCAGTTTATAACAAGAAATCGGGGATGGTGTGGTGCATCAATTAAAATGATATGCTAAACTGAAATAATTACTGTCCTCAATGTTTTGTCTTTCCCTAAATGACAATAAGACTACTATGCTTTGGTTTTCTTTTTTTTTTGTTGTCCTTCTTTGCTTATGCCACATATAGTTACTTCTGGCACAGAAATTTACCCTGGTAATGTGCAATGTTTTTCTTAAACAAGTAAGGAGAGTATTTTTCTTTTAATGGCAGAACCAAGTACTGGTTTTCTTACTGTATAACAGACTTTTATTAACATATAAAATGACATATAAATATATAAACTATTCGTTACCCAGAATAACTACTGGACAGAAACAGTAAACTTATCAGTGCCAAAAAAAATCTCAAACAAACAAACAAAACCCCCACCAACCAAAAAAACAAACACAAACAAAACCCAAAACACAGCAACATTCATTATTTTTCTTCTATATTTTGTAAAAAGGATAATGTAAAAATACCATGAAGTATTTTACAGTCCACTTATGACTCGAAACATTTCTGTATTTTTTCCCAATATACTTAACTATCCTTTAAAATGTATTTTTTTTTAAAATATACAGTTTCTTCATATGAAAATTTAACAAATTTTGGAACACCAAAGAAATTCCAGAACTTCAAGCAGTATTAATTCATAAGGTGAAATAAGCTACAAGACAATAAATTACTAATCTACAGCTTTTATTATCCATGTACTAGTTAAACTATCACAGAACAAACAGCTTTGATCCACCCTCACCTGTTCACATTAAGAACTTATTTTTGTTCCTGTTTTGATTATGTTTTAGAAGGAAATTTCAGAATTTTGCTTTCCCTGTTTTCACCTAGAGTCCTTGACACCAGCTAAGGTTACTCAACGCTGGCATCCTTCAGTTGAGTATTAAATCTGTGACTGACTGCACCTCAGTTTGCCAGCCTGATTACCACACTTAATAACACTGTCAGTTCTGTAGACATCATTTCGAATTCACCAATGTAAACACACTTCATCGTTAAGTACATCAGAGCATAACCTCATGTGAACATGACATTTTCTGTTACTTCTCCATATCGCTGATATTTTAAGAGTGCCGGACAGAGTCATTCATTGCAGCAAAAAAGAGGAATAGACCTATTGTTGTAAATCAATAATACTTTATCCTCTGGGGGGATAAAATGTAGGCAGCAGGAATGTAGCTGCTCTCTCAAACCACAAATAAGAAAGTTCGAAAGGTCTTCTTAATACACTAGAATAAACCATGCTAGCCGATACAGAATTTAAATCCTAAAGAAATCAGGCATAGAAGTTCAAACAGTGGTGCAGACCATAACAGTACAACTAGAAGAGCAGTCCATTTCTTGATAGCTTCAAGTCAAGACAGGATGACTAAAGTTAGTACCTAGATAAAGCTGAGCAGCTGCATTTTTCTTAACAAAGGAGGCTGTGCCAAACGAATAGCCAACTGTTACTATGTTGCAAACTGTACTGCACAAAACTCCAAAATGTTACTAACAAAATGCCCTTTTCAGTTCAAAATTTGCGGGAGCAGAGTTACTTCGTGCGAGCTCCTTAAATACCAAACTGCATTGTCAGATTTCTCTACTACAGAACTGTCAAGTGCCTGTTTGGAAACTGGCATCCCGCGGAGTTTTAGTCCTGACACGGCACCTGCAAACGTTCATCCGCCCGCTCGCGACACTTAGCCTTAACCAAGGGCTACACCTCAGAACGGTTAACAGAAGTCAGAACCAAGCCTCTGCCTCTGTGGGAAAAAAATGCCTTTAAAAAGCCTCAGTCAGAGCCTCCCGGTGTAAGACCGAGTGCCATACCGACCGTCTCAAGCCCCCGGAGGCAAGTACAGCCACCGACCCGGCCCGGCCCCTCAGGGCCTGTCCCGCCGTGAGCGAGGGCCGCGCACCAGCACCGCCCAGGCCTGCCCTCCACACGCCCACTCACCGCTGGGGAGGGGGCTGAACCTGCAGGACGTCCCGCCCCGGGTGACGCCACTCTGGACCACGCCCACTTCCCACCTGCGCTTCCTCCGCCCCGCCGGAGCCTGCGCATGCGTATTTTACGGCGGAGCGACTGTTTCACTTACGTCAAAAGAGTTTACGACATCGCCAGCAGCTACGGTAGCTGTGGAGTGGCTGTCGGTGCTCGCCACAGCTTCGGTCTTCCACCTTGCTGAGTTTTGGGCCTACCGGTAGGTGAAATCAGCGCGGGGGACGGAGGCCGTGTCGCCTTCTCCTCATGGGGACTGTAGGGGCATGGCCTGCAGTGCCGCGAGGTCCCAGCTTGGCCCCGTCGGCGGGGCATCTCGGGGCACCGGCTCTGTAATGTGGATCGTCGTGGTGCAGCGGGCGGGCAGGCGTGCTGGGCAGGGGAAGAAAGGAAGAGGTGTCTCCGCCTTCCTGCGGGCACCTCAGGTCGGGCAGGGGAGTGGGCCCCTGCGGGGAACTCTTGTTTTAAACGGTGAATGCCGAGTGTTTTTTAATCCCAGCAGTGTTGTTTTTCCAACAGACATAACACGAGCCTTGAGACACTTCTGTGTGCAAGAGAAACGTGTACAAGTTTGGCGGGGGGAGAACAGAGCCACTCCGTTGGCTCTCTAGGAATTGCGCCTTAGTAACCAAGTGATGCAATAGAAGCTAACTAACGCTGCACTTTCAGCTTGCTGACCAATTGCTTTATTGCTTTCCAAGGTTACTGTACCTCCAGCAGATTCCACTTCTCAAATCATGGAAGCAGAACAAATTATGGAGGGGCAGCCACAGGTATTGCTATTGGTGTTGTATGTGTTTAATGCTGTATGCATAAAAGCAGAGTTTTCACTTTGCTTATCGTGTTTTGTTTTGCAGGTTCCAGAAAATCCACATTCTGAATATGGTCTCACAGAAAATGTAGAGGTAACAAAGATTTGTTACTGTGAAGTACACTGGAAGTCACATTCCTAATCAAGGGGAAAAAAGTGTTGAACCTTATGTCTGATTTCACCAAATGCAATATTCCCAAGAAAGTTAGATGTAAAACAAATTAAAAGCTACCAGCCTGCTGCATAATTGGTTGTTAATGTATTTTCTGTTTTATTGCAGCCATTATACTAAATGGTACTGAAGTAAATAATAAATCTTTTAATGAGATGGTGTTTTGGAAATACCCTATGATTACCATCTATTCTGTCACTATGTATCTTATATCTATTATGGTACAAAAAGCTAGCCAGGCTTTTTATTTCAGAGAGGGGAATAGGAGTTGGTGGCATCAAAGGGAGTCATTCTTTCCATACTGTTATCCACAAAACCAGCCTGCATTATTCTGATCCAATATTTTAATTATGCCAAGAAAGAGTCAACACAGTTCCTTCTTTATGCTGTTGGTAACTGTGTGGGTTAGAATAATAATTTTATGATGTTCATTTACTGTTCCTTATTAATGTCTACAGATTCCCTCCACTAGAAGGTCCTACTCTATGCTAAACGTTTGTAGGAACTTCTCCTAAATGTCCTTTGTGACTCATCTCCCTCATATGTGCTTGTTTGTATATCAACTTCCACTACAGAAGCATAAGTTGGATACATTGGTTCTGTGTCAGATTTGTGTATGTCACATTGAATAGATTCGGTTAACTGATAATTGTAGACTACAGCTAATTGTGTAAGATGATTCAGCACTTTTTGACAAAAAGACACCTGGAAGCATTTTGCAATTTAAAAAAAAATATTAAGTTGTCCATCTGTACTTTAATAGAGCACTGTCTCAAAGGGCTTGACTTCATTAAACTTCCTTTTGTCAGACTTCACCTGAATTTCTTGTGCCTTTAGCATCAGAAGTGCTGTGTATCAAAACCAGTAAATATAGGCCACATTTGTTATCAGTCATTCCTTAGTGGTGTAGAACTTAAACAGGTGAATGCAAAAGCAGAAGTGATAGAGACTGGATGTCTTCTGGTTTATAATATAAACTTAAAACTTCCTAATACTGTTTCCCTGAAACATATGTTTAACAAAAGTCCCTTCTGGATTATTTTTTTGTGCAAGGAAAAATACATGCTTACATTTGCTTTAAAATGTGAAGTTATTGCCAGTGAATTCTAGAGAGAGGAGTACTTTGCACTCGCCTGTCAAAGTAGGTATGGCTATTACCACTGGTCACTTTTTTCTTCTTTTTTTTTTCTACTTCAGAGGATAGTAGAAAATGAGAAAATAAATGCAGAGAAAACATCAAAGCAAAAGGTGGATCTTCAGTCATTACCCACACGTGCCTACTTGGATCAGACAGTGGTACCTATCTTGCTACAGGGACTTGCTGTTCTTGCAAAAGAAAGGTAAGATGCCTCAATGTTCCTTCTATTCTTAGGAAAAAAAGTAGGTCTCAAATGTAGGTGTTATGTCACCTTTTTGGGTTTTGCTGCTTCTAAGAAAGCCGTTGCTGTAGGTTTATGAATGTATGAATTACTGTGCAGGGCATCATAAGAGTTATTTACTGAATTTGTGACTTCCTAGTGAGGCATACTACTGCAAAGGGTTTGTTTTTAAATTACCACATAATGCACCTTACTGATGCAAGGCAAGAAGTCATTCCAGTTTTGAATAAGGTTTTATTAGTGTGGAATCATAAAGAGTTCTGCTTATCTAAAAGCAAAACAGATAAATCAGGTCTGACGTGCATCTTCGTCAGAGATTAAACGTTCTGTAAACGATGAGGCAGACCCCTTACTGTCAACACAGAAAGAAGCAAAGTGGTAGTTTATGCTTTGAGTAAAGATCATGCTGTCAAGCTCAATCACTTATCAGTAAATGTAGAAGCATATTCTTCAATAATGGCAAGCAGTTGCTCATCTTAGCCAAAATGCACATAAACATTTCTCAATTCTGCTGAAATATCAAAAGCTGGTATGGATGAGCATAATTGCATCACAGTACCTACGGCCAGAAGAACCATCTACAGTGTCTTCAAATTCACAACTCCTTTGGAGCTTAATTGCATTGTACAGGCAATGAATAAGGCAAAAGAGCACCTCAGAAAGTACACCCTATGTGTTCACCTGAGCAGTGTGCAGATCTGTTGACATCAGTGAGTTCTGCTGTAGACTGAATGTAATACACAGCCTGAGGTGGATAATTGGAGAGTAACTAATGGATGCTAATCTTTATAAGGAATATAAGAGATTTTCAGGGGTTAATCCAGTACATCTAATGACTATGGTCAGAACTCTGTAGTGAGCATACAGATAAATGACATTCATGAGTCAGTCAGTGAGCACATGTAAATAGAATTCAGGTGATGCCATCCATTTAAATTTCCAAAAGTTTCTGGAAGCCTTTTTTTTTTTTTTTTTTTTTTGTAGAAAAACTGACTGGATGGCTTGAGACAGTAGAGATAAATGGTGAACTTTAACACTGAAATGAGATTGGTGGTAGATCCTGGAAAGGATCATTTACAGTAAATAGAAGAAGTGGTTGAAAAAAGTCTTTGATGGTGCTGAGTTTTCCAGAACAGGTTAGGAGGCTTTGTGTTTTGTTTTCTGTTTCTTTGAGTTCTATTTTAAGTTGTAAATATTTGCACAGGAACTTCATAAACTTGATGTAAAGCTATGGAAGACTGCTGTGAAAAATTGAAAACTGTGGCAAAAAGTGAAAGATTAAATACAAGTAAACAGAAAATGATGCACCTAGGAGGGTAATAAATACCCTAATGGTAGTGATGAAATGAGAGATTTTGAGTTGAAGATTGCCCTTTATTCTGTAAATTAAACTCTTCAATGTATATGTCAGTGTTTGGATTATGCAAAGTAAATTCTGAATAGCAGAACTTAGAAATCAAAGAGGTAAACCCGATATAATGTCACTACTTACATTTATAATGTTTTCCTATGTTTAACATTGTGGGTAATGGTAATTTCCCTGTACTCTGATTGTGTAAAAGAAGAGTGACAGGGTATTCAGGTGGTATCTGTGTAGTGAGTGATTGAATAGGTGATACCTAGAGAAGACACTTCTGTGAGAGGATGTGTATTAGGAATCTGTTAAACCACAAATAGCATTTAAATGATGGATTGAGGTGGACTATTTATTATCTCTTCCAATACAACTAATCAAATTAAGCAAAGCCAGTAGCAGATTCATAATGAGCAAAAGGAGGTGATCCTTTGCAGGTCACATAATGAAACTCTATATTTTTTGTTGTCTGAGGCTGAGAATATCAACATTTTATTTGAGCTCAAGGGGCAACTGGTTAAAATTGTAGGTGACTCCATCCAAGATTATTAATAATCTTAAAGGTGCTAGCTTGGAAACCAAAAGGATGGTCTAGAGAAGTATCTCTTTGTGGTTGCTTTTCATTTCTGTAGTGTTGTTGGTTTTTTTTTATCCCACATTCTATATACATATTTGCTCACTGCCAGACCTTTGTTAGAACAACTGTGGGAAAAATCTGTGGATGACAATAAATTGTGTGGGAGTGTTGATGCACTTGGGAGTAGGAAGGCTGCAAAGAGATCTGGACAGGCTGAATCAACAGGCCGAGGTCAGTTGTATGAGGTTTAACAAGGTCAAGTGCCAGGTACTGCACTTTGGATCACAACAACCCAATGCAATGCTACAGGGGGAGAGTGGCTGGAAGGTTGCCTGGCAGAAAAGGACCTGGGAGTGCTGGTTGACATCTGGCAGGTATGATTCTGCAGTGTGCTCAGGTGGCCATGAAGGCCTAGAGCATCTTGGCCCGCATCAGGAACAGCATGGCCAGCAGGAGTAGAGAAGTGAGTGTGCCCCTGTACGCATCACTGGTGAGGCCACACCTTAAATACTGTGTTGAGTTTTGGGCTGCTTATGATAGGGAAGACACTGAGGTCCTGGAGCATGTGTACAGAAGGACAACAAAGCTAGTGAAGGACCTAGAGAACAAATCCTATGAGGAATGGCTGAGGGAACTGAGATTGTTTAGGCTGGAAGGGGTTGAGGGGAGACTTCATTGCTCTCTGCAGCTACAATAAAGTAGGTTAGATTGCGGTGGGGGTCAGTCTCTTCTCCCTAGTATCAGGTGATAGAATGAGATGCCATGGCCTGAAATTGTGACGAAAGAGGTTTAGATTGGATATTAGGAAAAACTTCTTTACTGAAATAGTGGTCAGGCATTGGAACAGGTTGCCCAGGAAGGTGGTGGAGTCACTATCCCTGGGAGGTGTTCAAGAAAAATGTGGACGTAACCATGGCCATTAAACCATGTCAAAGTGCTATCTTAGGTTGAAGGCTGGACTCAATGATCTTAGAGTCACAGAACCGTTTCATTTAGAAGAGACTTTTAAATCTGTAATTTATCCTGTGGACAGGTTAGCTGGATTCATGGTACTGTACCTGGAGGAACACTTTAAAAAAAACACAAAAAACAAACCCAAGATAAGGCCAGTGATAAGAACTTATTTTTTACTACTTGCAAGCTACAGCACTTCCCAGATTTGAAGTTTTTGTTCATGTTTTGTTGTGTTCATTTCAGTTGCCAGAAACCATGAAAACAGCTCTAATGCAAAAAACTGCACAGTAGCTGTTAGAAGAAAATGAAGAAAGCACTGACAGATTATTTCTTTAACTCATGCTATATGTAAGAAATAAGGCAAATGCACATAACTCCAAGTGCTGTACATACAGAGTTTACACTTGCAGACTATACCCTGGTTCTAGGTATGCAACTGTTCTAGCAATTATTAACACTGAACCACAGGTAAGTAAGATTCCTTATTAAAAACTCTGATCAGATTATCCCCAATGCTTACAGATGGTTGGGAAGATTTATATTGCTTTTAAGAAAAAGTGATTAGTTCTTCAGCCACCTAATTTCATGTAACAAAAAATAATTGCTTTTGATTTACTTTCTTCTTTACAGACCTCCAAATCCCATTGAATTTCTAGCAGCATATCTTTTAAAAAACAAGTCACAATTTGAGGACCGAAATTAGCGCCATAAAAATGAGGAAAATTTGGCTGCTAGACTGAAATACTCATTTGCTGCAGTTTTTTTTTCTGCTGTAAAAACACTTTGGATCCATGATGTCGTCTTTCTTAAAAGCGTAACTTGCTTTACCTTTTCAGTTATTTAATAAAGAACATTTTACATTTAAGTTGTTCATTTGTTTTAAACTAGCTACTAAGAGACTTTCAAAATAAAGTACTGGAACTGCACTGCTAGATCAGTCTGAGTAATTCCATGGGGTTACATCACCTGAATGCATAAGGAATCACATGAGTGATAAATGTATATACATTTGATTTTTATATAGCACCCTAAATCTGCACTGTGCCTTAACAGAAAGCAAACAAACAGTTGGTCAGTACTTCCTCAAAATAAATTCTAAGAACTTCCTTTAAAAAGCCATGAAAAAGGTTTAGTTAAAACAACTGCATTCAACAGCTGAATGAATAACCTACAGGGTGGCCAGTGTTTCAGATGCTTACATCTGTAACGTGTGCTGTTCAGCATTTGCCACTGATACCATGACTGTTGTGCCGCATTTAACTGAAGTGCAGTGTAAAATTTGAAGGCTTTCACAAAGGTTCTGTACTGCTGCTTTGAGCTGAAATGGTATTTCTGTACTGCTGCTTTGAGCTGAAATGGTATTTCTCTGACAAAGACAGAATATCTCAAGCTGGAAGTGCTACAAAGGGGTAATTAATGCAAGATTGTATTTTTCCTGAAATTAATATTGTTTATTAATTTTGATATTTAGAACTCTTGCCACCCCCAACCACTAATTTTAATAATAAGCGGTTCTTGCATATTTTATCTATAAAATCTATCTATTTTATAGATAATAACTAGATCTGGTAATAACCAGCAAAATATATAAACATTAATTCAACTGGAAGAGAATGTTCTTGCAGTCAATATACCACTTGCCCACTAGATGGACTCAAGGAGCTCCTTTCTGCTTATGGTAGAAGGCAATAGTGAATCACAAAGAGGCTTTAGGCATTTACTCACAAAATATTATTACCTAACTCCTGGGGTAAGCTACAGCTGAAGACAGAATCCAGATGCTTTCAGGGAATTCTGTCTTGTTGGCTGCTGAGACCTCTCATTCTTCATGGGCTTCTGGGGAAAGGAGGCAGACAATTTCTGACCTTGTCTCCTGGCTCCTCTGGACAATCTGTGTATCTCCAGAACTTCCCATCGTGGCAGGAGACTTTAAGGTGTATGTAAGACAAGGCAGTATGTCTTGTGACATGCAGTCTTAGCACGATGTCACACTGGCTATGCAGGCCAGTTGTGTGGAGGCGTTTAGAGCCTGTCCTTGGTAAACTCACGACAGTGTAGTTTCCAAGCAAACAATAAGGCAGTAAGCAACGGCAGCAGGAGGCACAAATAGAACAGCAAAGCATGGCAGAACACACACTGCATGTACCTGCGTACTTATCAATGTGGGCTGAGACTAGTGGGTCTTTGGACACAGAATAGCTAACCAGAATGGCAGTTAGCCAAGCTTGACAATATTAGGTAAAGCCATAGGCTTCTTTACCCAAATTTGGGAAAAGCATAGGCCTTGCACAAGGCAGGCACAAGCTAAGTGTGTGTACCTTGTTTACCACAGGAGAAAAACATGCCTGGGCAAGCCAGTACATGTATAAGCCTATTTCTGGCCCAGCAGGCCTACCATGACAGGAAGGGACCTAGAACTATCCAATTCAACTTTGTGCTCCTTGCAGGACTACCTAAAACAAAACTGTAAGACTAAATGTCATCCAGCCACTCCTTGAATTCTGACAGGCTTGTCGCTGTGACCACTTCCCTGGGAAGCCAGTCCAGTGGCTCACTGAAGAGCCACTTCTGATGCCCAAAATAATCCTAATCTACCTGATAAAATTCCAACTACTTGGATTGTTGGTTTTTTTTTTTTTCTTTTTTTGGGGTGGTGGTGGATTTACCAACAGTTTTTGTTTGTTGGTATTGGTTTGTTTTTTCATTCTTAATATCTTTATTTGATCCCCTGTTTATTTTTCCTGTAATCTCAGTAGGGTAAAGGCCACAGATCTCAAAGTACAATACATGAAGCTGCAACAGAAGATTTAACATTTGGAATTAAATTAGTAAACTATGTTGTGAAAAAATGCTGGCTAATCTTAAAAAATACAAATACAGTAGTGGGAAAATTGAGTTTGCTAGGTTGTTGGCAGTGGGTACAGGGACTAGACAACTCCTGGAATTCCCATTTTTGTTTTGTGAAACTTTTAACAAAGAACACAATCCACATGGACTAGCAATGGATGCTGCAATCCAGATTAAGCATAGCCCAGTTTTCATTAGACTGGGAGACTTCAGTGTTGCCATTTTACCATTCCCATCTTCATTCTGTTTTTAAGGTAATAGCTTTCACAAAAACAGTTAAAACTGTAAATTAAATGCTGCTTCAAGAACTGGAGGGTTTTTTTCTGTGTGACATTGAAGACTATTGGCTTGGGTTGGGGTTTTGTTTTGTAATTATGCATCATTTCATGAAAACACAAGACTCTCATTAGACTTGTTCCTGCAATGACTTTGACACTGCATCTGCAGTATAGTAGGTAGCCCTCTGCATAAATAATACCTTCCCTTTGTGCTCTGACATCTAGATGACTTTCTGTGGTAATCTGAAGATTTTTGTTTAGACTCATTTTAAACATACCTTTTTAATAGCTTAGATATGTAGATGTAACAGTAGCAAGAAGACAGATCCTTCAGGGAAAATAAGCCCCAACACTTCAACTGCCTGATAACTTCCAGAGGCTGGGATGAGAATCTGTCTCTTACTCCTTGTAAGAAGGCTCTCAATATTTTAATATGCTAAAAGAAAAACTTTGAATTAGTGCAGTCCTAGAGCAGTAATACTAGGGACCAAAAAAACCCCACCCCAACAACAAAGAAGCCTGCAAACCTAAAGCCAAGCCTAAAAAGCTCTAGTTTTGAAAAAGTACAAATATTGTGGGATGAGATTCCTAGTTCTATTGCATTGTGGTGAACAGTCTCCATCAAACACTTGCACTCTTCAAAAACACAATCAAATGATTTCAACAACAGTGTTTGGACTTTTTAGAATGAGTAATAACATTTAAGTGAAGACAAGGAGTCACCATAAAGACTTAGTACTGTCATTTTTATCGCTGAAGTGGCATTCTGAAGTTTCACCTAGAGGTGACATCGCAAGACTGTAAGAATTCTTAGGGGAGGGGGAGTCTGCTGCTCCCCAATTTCTATGTTGTGAATATCTGCAAGACCATACAAGAAGCAGCAGTTCAACTATTAATCTTCCCTAGACGGAGCAACTGTTTTATACCTGTGCTTGAATGGAGAACACAGTTAGATTTTTCATCATACATTAATGCTAGTCAAGCAACTGCATAAAATTTGTAAACACTCTGGCTTTTGCACAGCTCTTGGATCAAGAACGAGTGCAGAGTCCTGCATCTGGGGAGGAATAACAAACTCCACCAGTACAGGCTGGGGGTGATCTGCTGGAAAGCAGTCCTGTGGAGAGGGACCTGGAGGTCCTGGTGGATAACAAGTTAACCATGGCACAGCAGTGTGCCCTTGTGGCCAAGAAGGCCAGTGGGATCCTGGGGTGTATTAGGAGGAGTATGTCCAGCAAATCAAGGGAGGTTCTCCTCCCCTTCTACTTTGCCCTGGTAAGACCTCATCTTGAATACTGTGTATATATAGCTTGTGTTCCCTATTCTATTTCACAGTCCATTTACTTCAAGACTGACTACATAGCCTGGATCACAGAAGTATGGAATGTCAGCTGTTATGGAGAACAGCATTTTACCACGATGAAAAAGTATCAGCACCACTTCTATTCATGTTCACTACTGAAATACAGCTTTAAGTGAGGACTTGAATTTTAGTAAATGCTTTTTGAGTAATTATGGGGCAGCTTGCAGCAGTGCTAGTGCAACACTGACTAAGAAAATGTTGTATTCTGTTTCTCAGTGTGCTTTTCTCTCTCCTCACTTTGCTTTGCAACTGCACATAACAAAACATGTTTCTGAGAGGAGCCTAAACTGAAAAAAGGCTTCTGGATGGTTGAGAAATACCTCCTGGAGCGCATTCAGCATTCTTTTTTTTCTCTATTGTATTTACAAGATGAGTATTTACGTGGTACTTACAAGATGAAGAATTACCCACCAATACTATCTCATATGCTATTACACTACATAGGAAGTGAAGATACTTCTCCTGCTTGGACTCTAAAATTTGGGTAGGGGTTGCTGCTTTTAACAGTAGAAGGAAAGACTGCTAGAACAGCAGGTTCCTCACATGCAGGTTGACAGTTTGTAAAGAGAAAAAATAGAGTAACAATGAACAGCTTCCTGAGATGGGAGGAGACAGGAAGTGAACAAGATAAAAAGCAGGACAGGAAAAAAAGACAAAAACCATGCAAAAGGACATGAGCAAAATCCAAGAAAGTCACAGGCCCTGAAAGCTGGGCCAGATGAACACATGCCACCCAACCTGGGCATGGGATGTTACTCAAGGAAACCCTGCCTGCTAATGGCATGGGTAAGGACAAGTTGCTCTTGCCACAGTCTGCCTTCGTGCTTTTCTTACAGGTAGGGAACAAACTGCCAACAGATACACACATGTAGTAGTGGTCTGTGCTTCAAGGGATTGCCCATGCATCACATCAACTCTTCTCTGACCATCAAAAGGAAAACAACACAACACCTCTGAACAAATAAGTGCTCATGTTACTTCTCCCAGTACAAACGGTGCACAGAAGAATCATAAAATCATAGAATGGTTTAGGTTGGAAGGGACCTCAAGGATCATCCAGCTCCAACCCCTTGCCATAAGCAGGGACACCTCCCACTAGAGCAGGTTGCTCAAGGCCTCATACAGCCTGGCCTTAAACACCTCCAGGGAGGAAGCATCCACAACCTCCCTGGGCAACCTGTTCCAGTGTCTTACCACCCTCACTGTAAAGAACTTCCTCCTAACATCCAGTCTAAATCTCCCCTCTTCCAGCTGAAACCCATTCCCCCTCATCCTGACATTACCAGACCTTGTCAATAGTCCCTCCCCAGCCTTCCTGTAGGCTCCCTTCAGATACTGGAAAGCCACTCTAAGGTCTCCTCGAAGCCTTCTCTTCTCAAGGCTGAAGAGCCCCAGCTCTCTCAGCCTGCCCTCATAGCAGAGGTGCTCCAGCCCTCTGATCACCTTCGTGGCTCTCCTCTGTACTCGCTCTAGCAGAATCAACAGATAAATCAGGAGGAATTCCCAACCTAAACTATGCTTCACAGCATTCAACTGAAAGCCATGCCAAATTTTTCTTCCTGTGGCTAGAACCATGTCCTGAGCACCAGAAAGCCAGCACTGCTGTCTTCCATTTAACTGAAGAGATGGTTGCTTTTGAATTCTGGCTTTTTCATTTATGTTATGTGGTACTGAGGGAGCACATCACCAGCCCTTAAAGAAACTATCCATGATCAGTAAGTAATAGGAGTTTAAAATGTGCAACTCACAAATCACTAAATGCTGCTCAGTGGTGTTATGCCCACCTTTTAACAGGGCACAAATTAAAAATTCTACTATCACCCTTTCCCATGGAAACAGCAGAAATTCCTCCTGTAGTACTATGGATGACACACTTTAACAAGAATAAGCAAAAACTGAGGATATCCTACAGCTTCACTGGACTCTGGACTGAGAGTGCTAGTTGATAACCAAGGACAAAACATGACTGAAAATCAGACTGCCACAGTGTTCATGGCAGGTGCCACAATCTAAGGAACAGCAAAAAAGCCTGTGCTTTTCTATGCCCTGCTAACACTGAGCTGTAGTTACCTATACAACTACTAAGTTCAGGTAACAAAGTAAAAACTTTCTAGTCTACACCTAATCTAGATGAGAAAAAAATATGCACAAGGAAAGAAAGGTTAGTGAGGAAAGCAAGGGAAAAGGAAACTTAAAATGGACGCAAAAGGATAAAAGGAATCTAGCCCAAGAGGTATGTAGCCACAAGAACAAAAAACAACCAACCAACACCCCAAACAAACAAAAATCTAAGACATTTCAGAAGGCAAGCTGAGAAGTAAAAAGCACTACATAAAGCAGGCCAGTAGCCCAGAATAAAAGACTATTTTAAATGGTTTTACTCATTAAGCCACCTAGACTACCACTTGGAAGTTCCTAATTTTGTTTTCATTGGAAGCAAAGTGCACAGAGGAGGTGAATGCTCTTCTCCTAAGTGGCAGAAAAGAACACCAAATAATTTGGAATTATTTTAGCCTCCAGCTCCCATAAGATGTTTCTCCTAGCAGCTTCCTCTAACTGTTCTTGGTGGATTGTGGGACAAAATGGTGCATCAAAACCTTGAAGTATATGTTGGCATGACCTTTTTTTGTAAATGTACAATTACAACATTTCATTTTCCCCATGGAGAAATTTTTCTTTTTCTCTGCTGGATTTAGTTAACTTCATTGAAGGATCAGCAGTCAGTTCAGGAACTATTCCCAGTACTGAAGTTTAGGTAAGTTACGTAAAAGATTTGAGAGTTGTAAATGGGCACCACAGCTGCCAACATAGTTTTGTGTCAAAGAGATCAGGCAGGATTACCTCTTCCAGTCTAGGCAGCAGTTACAATTCACATTAACCTTATTCAACACATTATTTGTAAAGTAACAACAGGATATATGAGGATAGACATAGCAGTGAAGGCTATATAAAACATTAAGACATTTGCTGATAGTCAGGCCCCATTTCCTGATGACAAACTCTTAGAAATACCATTAATAGAAGACTGCAGTCCTTGTCGCCTCTCAACTAGTACCATGGGGTGAAAAGGATCACCACATAAAAATTACACCAGCCATTTCTCTGCACCATGAGCCTTTTTGATCTTCGAGACATACTCCAAACAATGCCTTTGTGTCCTTGTTTCCCTTGGTTTACTGTTAAAAAAAATAACAGCCTACAACAAAAACACCGATCCCCCACTCCAAAGCTAAACAAAAATCCCAACAAAACTTAACCACTTTATTTTGTATGCATTCATAACTATCTGGGAGACTTTTCAAGGAGTAAAACTGCACAAGGGGGATAAGGCTTATGTGTTCCCTGACTTGGCCCATACATTTTCCATCTCACAAAGCACCAGCCGGCCTTAATACTTTTAATGGCTGCAGCCCTTAATCTCTCCCGTTGCGGCTTCTCTCTCCTGGCTGTACCTCATACATGAGTAGCTAAATCTGCTTTTTTTTCCTTTCCAATATACTGTTCTGGTCACACTCTATTTTCCAGTTCTGCTTTAATAACTATTTTAAGCTATGCTTTACGTCTCCATGGCAGCAGTCCGTTCATTAACAAAAGAAGGGTAAACAGCTAGGGAATTATGCTGAGGAGAATGGCAGACTACAACAATGTACTCCACGGCTCTTGCTGAATGCCACGGCACCGAAGACGTAATGGTACGAACAGAGAGGCTCAGGAAAAGAACTGCGCCAGATCAGAAAGAAGGCGCTTCAGCCTAGCGATCTTCCTGTTTTCTCAACCCGAAACCG
The DNA here is from genome assembly GCA_013400475.1 of Tricholaema leucomelas. Classification (NCBI taxonomy): domain Eukaryota; kingdom Metazoa; phylum Chordata; class Aves; order Piciformes; family Lybiidae; genus Tricholaema lacrymosa; species Tricholaema leucomelas. Next base: position 178,743 of record WAAF01015012.1, read on the forward strand.
CTGCATTTGGCAAGCGGTGTTCTGCTCCTCGAGTCCTCCAACTCCGAATGGCTTCCACATCCCGTACGGGGGATGGGGGAATAAAGACGCTGCACCGGAGGTTGCGTCGTGTTCTCACAGTAAGGGGGCACCCCCAAACACCAGAAACCGTCACTTCACTCCCGAGAACACAGCCCACCCTCACCTCCTGCCCTGCCTTGAGGCAGAGAGATCGGGGTCCCTTCCGCGCCCCCGGCTCACCGAGACGGAAGAGATGAGGGCACGGATGGGATCTCACGGCCGCGCGCACCACCTCCCCCCCATCAGCGGCTGCTCTCAGGTAAACGTAATGGCCACCGCCTCGCCTGACCTGCGAGAGGTGGGCAGCAGGCCCTGAGGGCGGCGGGAGAGGCCGGGATGGGGACAGGTGGGGCGGAACGGAGCTTTCCCTCGGCCCCTACTCGCCCCCCTGCCCCGGACCGGCCTCCCCTCATCTGACCTGCGCTCGTAATCTTCCCTTCCACCACGGAGACACAGCCCCGCCAATCAGCAGGGCCAGAAGCGATTGCCACGGCAACACGGCCGGCCAATCCAAAGGGGCCTCCTCCCTTCCAGCCCTGCCTTCTCTCCCCCGTCCCCACGAGGCGGTGCCGCCCCATTCCGGGCTTGTCAAAGCAGTGGGCGGCCAATGGCAGGGAGGCTTTTGCTTTCGAGCCCAATCGGGGAGCAGCGTCTGTGTGGCCCCTAGTCCACGGGAGCCGAGCCGGGCCAAACCCAGTTGCTCCCGCGGCCTCCTTCTCTTCGCGTCCCTACTCAACACCTGCCAGCGCAGAGTTGGCGGCAGCGGCGGCCTCGGGCTTTGTCCCCTCTCCCCCCTTCCGCACCTCCCCCTCACGCGGGGCGACCGCCTGCGGCCGAGCTCGGAACCGCGGCCGCGGCCCGCGCCGCCCCGCCCGCCGCCTCCGCGCGCCCCCCTCCCGCTCGCCGTCCGCCCGCCCGCCC